>NNCF01129534.1:854094-879719 GCA_002313205.1 Laupala kohalensis
GGAGGCAGCGATCTTCTCGACTATCGCCGTGGGAAGAGAGAGACCCTCCCTGCAACTAGGAACAACGTAACGGACTCTCGAAGGACTATGCTCCGTGCGTGCTTGGCTCACAACTCTCCTTTTGGACAGACGCCACTGCGTCTCCACCTCTGGGTCGAGAAAACTATTCGGCTTGCGTTCTCCAATCACATCTTTCCTCATTTAATTGCATGCCACTGTAAAACGTGTTCTAGTTCTATATAATACAATGCTCGCACAGTCTCCTCTCAATTGGTAAACCTCAATTTGATGTAAATGATAAGCCAAAATTTGATGTAAGTCGTTTAAAATTAAAGTAATGCCATAATATTACATAAAATATTACAATTATTTACTTCATTCCTTTTTTTTTAATTTAATGTATTTTAGTATTTTATGTACATATTTTACCTCTATTACACTCTACTATTTTTATATTCTTTTCACATTGATGAAAGAAGTCCGTCTTGCTAGTTTGCTTCCTTTTCCCATTCCAAAGCACTGACCAGAGTTTGTCCTTAATCCGCAAAGAGCTGAAGCGACTTAATCTTGAACGTCTGAAATACCATCATTATCAAGAGATGGCAATATCGGTATAGAGAAAGAATAAATACATTACTGTTATGGCAAACCAAACATTCCTCGTTCATTTCATCGTTGTTGTTTTTTTGTTGTTGTTGGAAGAATCGTTATAAATAGACTTATAGAAATCGACCCAAATACTCGTACAATTTAATCTACGCACAAAATAATCGGTCTGCACATAATCGAAACTTGTTTTGATTCTTCGTGTGAAATAGGTCGTGGAATGAACATTCACCTACGTAGTCTCCACTGTGGGGACTGCGTCGTCCAGTTTCTCTCTCTGTCTCCACATTCCTCTTTATCAGCGAGTGCATGTGAAACACGCAGTGCGTTACGCGCCCCGCGTGGAGCGCTGCGTCCAGAAACAAGAAGAGAGTTAAATGCGCTAATAGGCGAGTAACGACCCTGTCCGAAAGACAGATTCAGCAACGGAGGCTGAGAACGAGGCTGCGTGCAGTTCGAGAAAGTGCTTGGGACGTATTCGTAAGGTGGTCGTGACTTGGGAATTGTTGTGGCTTTAAATTAACTTAGGGAAGTTGTTAAGTAGCCTTATACTGTTCATGAGTTTAGACGCAGTCAAAGGAAATAATACTTCTCAGTGTATTGAAATTAATTCGGTAAAAAAACGTTTTAGGAACATAATGATTTCGTAAATTATCAAAACGCGTGAAGAATTGGTCGTGGAATAATTCCGAACACGTACCTAGAGTAGTGATTACTCACAGATTGATTTGTGCGCTTTATCACTCAAACCCAATTTTTCTTCTTAGATATGCGCCATGTATTTTACTATATTCTTCCCTCATTTATAGATGATCAAAATATTTTAAATTATACCTAAAAATTATAAACTTAAAGGAAATTCTTGTTACTTCTTTTCAACTACATCTCTATTTTAGTTTATTTATATGTGATGAACTACCCGAGACACACACTACAAGTAGTAAAGGCCAACGTAGTGTTCAATACTTTTATGAATATTTCACATCTTTTAACACTAAGCATATCCACCAGCAGGACATCGAGAGATAAGCGGCACCGGTATGGGATCCCAAAAAAGGAATGGGAAATTCTGAGAAGATCACTGCCTGACCGACGGTTGGCTTCGTTCTGATTGGTGATTGACTTTTCTGATTACCAATCACCAACGCGTCTGGTCAGATATCGTCAGGTTACCGCCTTACCTAAGCAGCAATCTTCAGATCACCGACTTGTCGAATTACGAATCTTCAAATCACCGACTTGGCGGATCACGAATCATAAAAATATTTCGTATGTAGGTGTGATACATTTTTATTAGAAATTTTTTCATTGTAATGTAAATAATTATTGTAAAATAAGTTTTTCTTCCAATATTAGCGGAGTGATTATTATGGCCTCGGTTAAACAGGATTTAGTAAACAACTTGATTTATCAAACACAAACGATACCATCTCCCTTTGGTTGATCGATTAATGATGTCAGTTGTCTTGTAATCGTGATTCATCTATCTGATATTCGTTCTGTCAACATTTCCCATAGGTAATCTTTCCTATTAATACAACTTACCTTATCTTAATTTTGTTGTTGTATGATTTTATATGTTGCAACAAGAAATACACTGTTTGACTCGCATTTTGGCCTTAAATCATATGGAAGATTTGAGTGATAAATATTCATATGTGAATTGGATGTTTTGTCGCAACTTGACTGCATGTCCTACGTAATAGGACTTAATAAAACAAATAAGTAATTATATTTATGATTGTAATGACACGGGTATTTTATGAAGACTATAATAATATAGTACAATTTTAATAAAAATATATTTAATTTCTATATGTAAATAAATAGCCAGGAAAGTTCTGGAAAAGAGACCACCCCAGAAGGACTTTAGAGCATGCGAACCACTCTTATTCTTCTGGTTCTGTTTGAGCTACATTTAACTTGTCTCATATCATAATTAAACTTTTTTGGTGAATATGAGTCAGACCTTAAGGTCTGCTCTTCCGCCATGGATCTTAAATCTAAATTCGTAATGAAATTTTAATCAAAGTTATAAATTTAGTCAAAAACATACTACTCAAGAATTAATACTTCGATACAACATATGACACTTTTAACTATAATTTATAATATTTTAATTCAAACTTTCGTCAAAGTGAAATCACAAAAAGACCACGTGTCGGGAATCGAACCCTGGATACCTGGTTTGATCGCAGGGGTGATGACCACAACACCACCCGTTCGCCATTTCCACCCAGGTCTAAATTTAAATGTATTTTGCGATATTGACAAGGTATTGATAAGCCGATTTAAAACTTATTTCTAGTTTTTTCCTGGAGTTGTAGTGTATTGTCCAGAAAAGTCATCACAAGTGAATCTTTCTTGGTTCTGCGTGCGTAGCGTCGCTGGGCGTGCAATGACCAAAGACGACGACATGAGCGACGAAGACGATTTCTCCTGCTGCGATCGGTACCACCCTCTGCTGCCTCCACACTGACGCCTCCTTCTACTTCTTCTTCTTCCCTTCCACAACCTCATATCCCGCCCCCACAACCTCATAGAACTCGGATTGCTTTCTACCGCGTCCCGCCCCTCCACTGCTCACGCGTGCACGCACAACGTGCCGCTTCGGAGAACATCGCCACGCACTATCCCTCCTCCACCCACTACGACGGTCACTCTTTAAAGTTTTGCTCTCTTGATGTTTTGGTATATTTTTTTCTCTACGATCGACATGGAAATCTATATTTGATGTCATATTTAACCTCACTTCCCTCAAAAAATGAACCACCGAATTATTGTATTCTGTTTAAGGCTTAGAATATCCCAATGAAGTATTATAGATTTAGTAAAATATTTTTATTAGATTACCTCTTTTTTCTGAAATATAAGAAATTGAAGGTTTTGAGAGTTAGAGATCAGAAAACAATTTTTTTTTTTTTTTAAATTCGCAAAGTCGACTAATCACTTACTACGGTTTTTCCTCTGAGAGAAAGAATGCGATTGATATTATCCTACGCAATCGTGTTGATGCATCGTAATAGTTGGTATCGTATATTGAAAGGTATCAATTCTTCATTTATTGTAGATTTTGATAAATTTACGGGACAAAATGATACAAAGAATATTGATATATTGTTGTAACCGAGTGTCTAATTGGAAAATATTAAAATATTTGTCTCATCAAATACACTAGCAGAAAGTATTGGAAAAACCATAGATTTCACCTCATGAACGAGAAACTTACCGAGATTAAAAGGAAACTTTTCATTCGAGTACGAAATGAAAGGATTTAATTAGATAATTTAATGTTATGTTTTCGTACGTGAGGTGTCAAACGCGAAGACAAATATGGTAAAGTAATTGAATAACTCTTCCTTTTAATTGAGCGTGTTGTTAAACTTCTGAGCTCATTTTGCACCGAAATGCTCCGGTAAATTACGAATTACTGAGCGTGACGCGTGACACTGTAACGAGGGAAAATAATTAAACAATGTACATAAGCAATTATTGTTAGCAAGCAAAAAAACTTACGAAAAAAGGTAAGTTTATTGTGAAACAGATTTGTCCGAGAACGAGGTGATATCCAAGGTGAGGTTTTCGGGGGAGATATAACTGGGAGATAACTTGAAGCAGTTTTGTGGATAAATATTTTCGTTTCACGGTTCACTATCTGACTCTTGCAATCGTTTGTGTTCTTATTACTCACAATTTACTCACTTATTTATCTCAAGTTATTTTATCTCTTACATCTGTATTGTTTATTTATTTAAAATACTTTGTTTGTTATAGGTGAGTCCCGTCTTTGTGCCACTGCTGTGAAATTACGTTGAAAAGTTGGTGAGTTTCAACAAAAAAAACTACTCAAGTTTCCTGATCCTTTCTTTTACTTTTTTTATTGTTGGGGTAAATTAGTATACTATAAGATTGGTGCTCATAGCTGTGGTATTTGATAATAATGAATTTGTCAGAAGAGCATTTACAAATTGCGTACGACTATGTGGAGGACAATAAACTAATTTACTCTCCAGAAGCAAACTAGGGACCATCCCATCAATTTCAAGGGTCCTAAGGCACAAACGGCTTTAACGTTTCGGTACGCTACTAACAATAAAATAGAGTTGGAGACGTGTACTTTTGAAGTATATTCGTTGAGAGGGGATGTCACTGTATTTTATTTAATTAATGCAATGCAATTTTTTTCCATCGAATAATTCAAAACTTATCGCATCTTTGTATAAATCGATTAAATATAATTTGTAGTTGATGTTATGCAATCCCCTACAAAATATCATTAGACAATTTCTGTATCGGATAACATGTCTACAGAAATGTTACGTTGTCATTCCTTCACTGCCACTGTAAATTGATGAGATCGTCGAAGTCGGGCACGCGTCTGTGCTCCACATTACGGCTCAACATTTCCGGAAGAAAAGATCAACGTTCGACGTGCAATCCGCGACCGAATTGAAGTGGGAAGTGGAGGGAATCGGAGTCCCGGAAGCGGAGGTGGAGGAAGGTTGCAAACGTGTCGACAAAGCACCGAACAAATCCCCGAATCCTCACGCCCGCAACTGCGCGCATTCCTTCAACGGGCGGAAGGATGGCTCCTACTGAGAAAGTACTTGGGACGGATGGAGATTCCCACTTACCGCTATTCAAATAATACATCTCGAACTTACAGTAATTTTAATAATTACGTTTTATTAACAAAGTTTTCCGAATAATATATAGAAAATAAGTAGATTGATACGTACTTGTGAAATAACATTTTTTGAGTTTTTTTAATACATATATCTTGGTATTTTGTGGATATTATAATTAGTAGTTAACAATTTTTGTTGTTATCTTAGGAATGTGCTGAAATGTTAAATCCGCCACTGCCTTAAGACACTTGATCGGAATTGATGGGATGGTTCCTCGCTTGCTTCCAGAGAGTAAAGTAGTTTATTGTTCTCCACGTGGTCATACGCAGTTTGTAACTCCTTTTGTGACAATAAAATTATTATTATTTATTACCACGAAATATACCATATACTAGTAATTCGCAAAACAAGAGAAAGATTTTGATAGTTTTGGTTACTGTCTTGCTCTAGGAACGTTTATATTGGTATTGGGGTCTTAGTCTTGCGGGTCTGTGTATTTATCTAATATGGGGGGGGGGGGCTAGGTATTTATCTACATGTGAGAAGTTCTGTGAAAATGGTTGCAATCAGTGACTTAAGATTGATAGATGCAGGTTAGAGATAGACAGGTAGATTCTGTCAACATCTGCTTTATATATTTTTAACTCACAACTTCCGAGTACCTACACGTGGAAGATTGTTTGCAGTTGATAGCACACCTGCGGCCAGAGCAGGGGGTCCCGGGTTCGAGTTCCGGTCCGTCGCAATTTTCACCTGGTTGTTGACGTTGCAAGCTCTTCTTTATAGTTAACCATGTTATGACCTTATTAAAGATAAGAAATAAAGAAAAATAAATGGAGGATTTAGAGATGAGTGAAAAGACCCAAACTAAATTTACTGTCATGAATAAGTCATCAACCACACAAATAGTAAACAGCAAACATTCAGTTTTGAAAATAAAGCGTTCATTTATCTTTTTCACAAGTAACGTGCTGGGAATTTTACTTAGTTGTAGTTTTTGAAATAATGAGATCGTTGATTCGACGAAATGAAAAATGTGAGAACGTTTTTGGGAAATGAAAAATATGAGATTTAAGATCAGACATCTATCGAGGTAGAATGAGGGATATGTGGATAGGGGTAAAAATGAGAGAAAAAGTTGCAGTTGCAGACAGAGAAAGGAAGGGAGTTCGTTCACCTTGTACCATGTCTGCGTAGCCGCTGCGTCGGTGAATTCAGTAATCGGGATATCGACACGAACAGCTTCGTTGGCGCCATGTGCGCTTTAACCCCGTGTCGACGGCTGTAAAGTCTCGGATGCTGAAAAATCTTTGGTGAAGTGACTGAAGTCACGCTCCACGTTTGGTGCGTCACGCTCCACGTTTGGTGCGTCACGCCCAAAGATTTGGTGAAATCATTTCCTTCCTCAAAATTTGGATACTACTACCAAGCCTGTTCTTTCTTGTGTTGTGTATGAACTACGTTCTTATGATACTCGTTACAAGAATCGACTAATAATTTATTAACCACTCCAACGCTGGCACATAATGCACTGGTGCGAGATCAGATTACAGTTTCCCTAAGCAAACGATCCTCTTCCTCTCCCTCGCCGCCGCCAGCTTCCGCCCTGATCTTCGCATTGTGTGGTCTCCCCTTCGCAAGGTCCCTTTCCCCTCATCCCTTCTGCGATGCCGCACTCAATCGCGTTGACCTTTCGGCATCACGCCTCTATTGACTTCATTTCCCTTCTCTCGTGCCCTTCTCTTCCCTGCCTCCCTCGCTCGCACGTGACGCTCCTTTGTAGAGGCTTCGCGAGATGAGTCTTCTACACGCCCGCTGCTTTCAAGGACTGACTCCCTCGCTTTCTGGCCTCTTCAACACCTCACTTATCAGATATGTCGTTAGAAACAATCTGCACTGTAATAATAAATTTGTTGTCAAAAAATCAGTGACTAACTATGACCACGTGGAAGATAATAAACTAATTTACTCTCCGGAAGCCAGTAAGGGACCATCCCATCAATTCCGATCAAGGGCTTTAGGGCAGAAACGTATTTTATCATTTCAGCGCCCTCCTAAGATAAGAATAAAACTAGATTGGTACGTTTTATACTATCAACAGAATACAAAAAAAAATTGTAATGATTAAAACACAAAAAAGTTATTCCGCAAGTACGTAGTATTTAAAACTATAAATTATTTACAAAATGGTGTTATTAAATCGTAATTATTAATATAACTCTAAATACGAGATAAATTATTTCAATACATATTTACATGTAGTCCTGTACTGTATGTACAAATAACAGCAAGAGAGGAAAGGTATTGATGTATTAGGGAGTACGTACGTCTTGTCATGTCTGTCATAGCAGCAGGGAAACGTGACAGAAATCCATAAGAACGAGGTTTCTGTAGTCGCCGCAGCGCAAGAAAAGTAACGAGATGTAACCATGGAGCGTAAGCGCGGTGTTGCCATGTTTGCTGCGGGATATCCACCCATTCCAGACGGAATGCTTCAGCGCCCACATATGGCTATAACCCTTGGAAAAGCTAACTTCTGACACTATTTCAGCTATAGGTTATAGATCAAGTTCTCTTTTCGTCAGTTGTCTAAACGTGTGGGAAATCTGAAGGTTTTATATATTTCTTGTTTTATTTCTTTAATTTTCAGTATTTTGGGGTGGATAATTCCCCCTTTTAGTTACACGCTGGCATGCTATTTCTTTTCTTGTAATTATGAGAAATATATCTTGTTACAGTGTATATTCATGATGTTTCTGTTGCTGACTGATCAATCGGTTGCGTGAACCATGTGTTAAAAGGCCCGTCTATTGTCCCATCTCTGCACCGAAGTCGCCCCTTGCCATTTCGCTGTTGTCTTCCCGGTCCCCCTCCCCCCACCATCACCACCAGCCACCGCAGCATCCGACACCACGCCTTCTCCCACCCCCCGTCGTTTAACCGCGTGTATCCACTTCCAATTGATTAGCTTCCCCCAACGCCAGGGGTGAAACTACTCGCTTTTCGTGGTGTGTATGGCGCGAGACTAAACAGATTCATCTGACAATATTGTTTGGGGGCTCACGAGTGAGGGCAAATTCGAGCCATGTGTAACAATGGTCTCTGGTTTGACCCCTCCTTGGGTCTCTCCGTGATTGATGTAGGTGTACAATAACTGAACCCGTAAAATCAGTTATTTCTGTCTGCTTGTTCATATTCGAAATAGTCTTTTCGGACACACATTTACTTGTATGAAATATTTCGTAAGGGATATTTAATAATGTTAAATTATTTATTTGGTTACTATTTATTTGGTTTGCTCTGCTTGATTACCACCTTGCAACGATCTAACTTTGTGCGCCTCAGTGCAAACTGGCCACAAGATCCAAGGGTCATAAAATACCCTTTCGGGATGCGGAAGCAAGCATAGGGGCTAAGAATTTTGAATGTTATGAAGGAGAAGCAATTGTCCGCCACCCCATATTTGCATAGTATCTAAATTGACACAAGAAAGCATACAATATTTAACTATTCATGGTATCTTACAAACATAAATTCATCTCAATATATTTTCAGAAGAGGTCGATGCGACAGCGGTGGTCTAGTGGTAGCGTCTTCGCTATCACGATACCTCTGAGTGGTAGAGCATGGGTTCAAACCCTTCTCGGACGAACTAGATGAGGTTTTAAGTTTTTCACACCTCCAGACAAATGTCGGAACCATAAGTTCCGTGGTAACCCAATATCTCTCCTTCCCAATTCCCTTTTTAAAGTCACGATTTTGTGTAAGAGCGTGTCAAATGGCCCAAACGTCTCCGTAAGACATGAAATAAAAAATAAAGAACATTCTTTTAATTTTGGCCAAATTGTCAAATAGAATTCTCGATTATTATATTTCGTTCTGGCGCGTCAACAATGCCTAGGGATATGCGACCCATGAGGAACTCCGTATACAAAGCGTCACGTATTGCCTGCCAGCCACACCCCTGCCCTAGTGGCAATCGGCGAGGGAGACGCGTCCCCCGCGGCGAACGACCAGATTGCGTCCGGCGCCGTCTCCATTAGCAGCCACTCCCAGCAGAGCTCAGGGCGACCGGAGAGCAAAAGCGAGGGCGGGGCTCTGCGTCACGAGAAGATGGAGGCTGTCACTGAGGATTTCCCCGGAGGATACAAATGGCCGATACAATTTTCCCTGTTTGGAATTGCGACTTCTCGTGTATGTAAACATTATAACCCAAGAACGTTGTAGCTAGAGCTACGAGATTTACTTAGCGATATATTCTTAAAAAACAAAACAGAATCAATTCTAAAATTAATATACGCGGAAAGGATGATTTGACTCGGAAACGACCAAGAATGTCTGAGCATCATAGTTTTATGCAAATCCCATTCCATTCCATTGTATTTGTAAATGGAAAATGTAGCGTGCTATTGAAGCTTATCTACATGGAATGATAGGAGGTAGGAGTTTGGTTGTGGAGCTATTGTTAGTAGGTGGGCCGGTTAGCTGGTTTAACCAACAACTTGTTAGAGTTATTGATACTAGCAGGGGGTGGGTAGAGGAAGGACGGTTCACTTTTCAGTAGTCACAGCTATATAAACTGGGACCATCATGAGAACTGTGTACAAATTTTGAAGCAAATGAAGACGGCACCCATGGGTATTTTGAGCGAAAGATAGACCAAAACCCAGATGAGAGGTGATGGCTTGTTTAATGTTCTGAAGAAGATGGAAAGTTATGGGGTAAGGTTTGTGCGAAACAGGAAGGGAGGGAAGAAAATAGTACCGAGGACTAAAATTATTCTAGTTGAATCGTGTGTACTGTGGTGATAGATATTAGTAATCCAAGGGAAGGTTTCGGTTCTGACTGAAGAGTATTTTTCTTTTATAGATTCTTCCAAGGTAATCTAATTGTGGGAAACACCGTATGTTCTCGGTATTTTAAACGCTAAGATCCAGAGAATGTTTCTCTGAATTCACAATTCGCCGTGAGAGTACAATGACAACGGGTTCGAGGTAGTAAGGGATCACTTTGCAAATGATACCCCATTTCGTTTTCTGTTCAGTTGGGAGTAGTAGGAGATTCGAAACTATTCATAGAAGTACCGCATAGTAAAACTGTCGTCATCGTTGTTGTATAGAACATGTTTTATGAATGGGTTCTGTATAGTAATACTATTGAAAACGATCCTATTAGTGTGTGTACAAGTACTTCTAATATTATTACTTGTATAAGTGATGAATACATCCATGATGGAAGTATAAATGTACATAATTTACCTCCGTCTTATATATTCATTTGAGAGATTCCAAACTCTTTATTTTCTCTATTCAAGTCATGAAAGGGTTTCAGAGATCGTTGATCTGAGAAAAGGGACATATACGTTGAAGAGCCGCTGGCGTAAGGGATTCGATGAACCGAATATTTATCGGTCAGAAAACAAAACATCCTTGTTTGGCCTTAGTCATGTCACTGGACTTCAAAAGCTTTTCCGGATTCTATTCATACAGCCGACTTGACCACAAGCTCTTGAGAACGCATCCGACAAAAGCCTCGCGTAACAGGTGCCCATCGTGGACAAAAGACGCGGGACGCAAAGTGGCGCATCGCGTGGTTGCAGAGACCGCCTTGGAGATCTGCTGGGAGCGGATGTTGCGGCCGACACAGGAACAGAGAAGGGACGCAGCAAAGGAAACTGAGATGAGCCCTTGGCAAAGAGAAGGAGGAGGAACTCTTCTCACTTTTAAAAAGCTATATTATTAGGTATGGGTGGAAATGGTGTACAGTTCTAGAAGGCGAACGGATGGTGTATTTGTTAACACCCCTACGATTGAAGCAGGAGTCCCGGGTTCGATTCCCAGCTCGTCGCCATTTTTACTTGACCGAAAGTTATCACATATCTTCTCCACGTGTAGGGTACACGGAAGATATATACACATACAAGCTATAGTATTATTATTTATCGTAGTTTTTTCTTGATCTTCAAAATAATATCAGGAAAAGGTTCTTGAGCTTAGGTATATTGAAATAATACTATTTATGTATGTGCCAACTTTTCGAACTATATTAGTTCATCAGGGCATATACAATTTATTTGAGGATATTAACAGTACAAACTCATAAGCTGGACTGTTGGAATTAGAATCCAGCTGAATACATGGACTTGTATTGTTAAGATCCTCAAATAAATTGTAAAAGCCCTGATGAAGACGTTTGAAACGTTGGCACGTACAGAAATAGTATTATTTCAACAGACCTCAGTTGGAACTTTTTCCTCATTATTATTAGTAGTATTAGTATGAACACCCTGTACAGTTCAATCATTATTGTGTCTTGATTATTTGGCTAACATTTTTGTCACTGAGGGAACAAGTTTGGAAGCGAAAATAGAATCCAGAAAAAGGAAATGATTCTTCCAAATCTTTGCATATAATTATAGTATCCAAATCCAAAGATTTGGAAAAAGTCCTTTCCTATCCCTCTGACTTCAAAACCTATCCTAGTCAGCGTTTTCGCAGTATATCAAAGCTGCGCAAGGGGATGGATTGGCAATATTAGGACACAAAATCTGAGTCCTGCTAGCTTGGTGATTAGCATGATTTTTTCGTATTGGTCAAACGATTAATTCACTCCCATTTTTTGTACCTAAAAATCAACATGGTTAATCACCCAACTCATCATTGACATTTAATGTATTAGAACGAAAAATTCGAAAACTGGTGTCTGTTTTCATGTTTCCCTAAGACCGTAAATTTTTGTGCATCAGGAAACGGCTACAAACATCGTTGCTTAAATCATTAAAAACATTTTCTATGCCAAATTTTCGTGGAGATGAGTTTATTTCTGTAAAAATCTTGGAGATTACGTGCAAAATTTGCTCTTTGTAAAATAAAGAATCTTATATTTAGGATATGGGTGAAGAAGTTGACTTTCATGATATTTTCATCTTGCGGGCAATTATTGGGCTTCCCAAACGTGTGAAATGAATTCGGATAGCTCCATACCTCGAGGTACAATGAAATCTTCCGAAAAAAAAAGTAATCCTTGGAAACGAGTGACAAATGAGTCTGAGACACCGGAAGTTCCCGCGGACCGCCGCGCGTCGTCTTGTGTCTGCCAGCATCCGGAGGCCGGTCGACGCAAGCGTAGATGGGCGCTGGCCCATGACGCGGTGCTGGCGTGGTCGGTCGCCCATGACGACGGCGGCAGAGGGCGCTAGCGGCGGGGGCGTGGGTGCAGCAGTTCATGCCACTTGGAGATCTTTAAACTTACATTATTTTATATATGATCTTACTCCCTGTATGGGATCTTACGGGTGGTAAAGAGGCGTAGTCTGGGTAAACGACAAAAAAGACAGATGGAAGTAACGAAAGAGGGATAGCGGACGAGACAAGAAAAGGCAGAGAATGAGAAGAAGAGAAAAATGACTAACAAGGGCATTGTCGAGGAATGTCGGAAGACGAAACACGACACCATACAATTTAATGTAATAAATAAATACGGTCAAGATTTTAATATTCTCTTTCCACGTTCTTCCGGTATTTGGGTTGCCATGAGGTGAATGTACAGAAAAAACAACAAAAAATTATTATAAATAAAGTATTTACACTAAACAATTCCTTAGAAACAAAACTATGCACACTTAAAAATGTCGTATATAAAAGAATATTACTATGATGAAGACAAAAATATCATCAAGATGAATCTCTTTAATTCTCCGTGATATTGTTTGAACTGAAAATGATGCAATTGTCTCATTATAAAAGTGAGATTCTGATTTTAATTATTAGTATTTTTTGGGGTGAAATTTTCCCTTCACGATGCATTTCTCACATCCACGAAAAACTTAGTCATGAGATATAAAATGTTCATTTAAAATTAATTTTATAAAGGAACTCTGTTGAATACCTGGGAAGTTAGCGTTGACGAGCCCTAAAGCACCCCCCAAAAAATACGTGGGAAGTCTATTTGCTTATGAAGCAATAATTGGTCTGTAAAAAGAACTTAAAGCTAGAATGGACACAATATGCCGGAGATGGGGAAAACCAACGTTTGAATTGCTTATTTTGAAAAATGTTATTTTGAGTAGTCTGTTCTCTCGCGGATGGACGAGAGATGTCGAAACTTCCCCTCTTCGTGGAAGAGGTGGAATCTTCATGGATCAGTTCTGTGAATCTCGCCAGTTCCCATAATGCTAGTTGTGAATCCATCCCTCCTTTGAATTAATAATTTTTGTTTGAGTTATACCAAGTTGCGGTCCCCTCCGTGGCTACGGTATCAGCGTGATCGCTCGTCACCAAGTCATCGCGGGTTCAATTCCCAGGTGGGGAAGATAAAAATTTTAGCTATTCATTTCAATGTCTCAGTTTAAGTAGCAGTGATGTATGGAAAGTTCACCCTCTGTAACTAACAACCGCAGTTGTAATACTCGGATACAGCAATCTGGATCCTATCTAGATGCTGTTCCTCCGATCTCTGTAAAATTCACGATGTGTCTAGTGAGTAAACTCACACAAAAACTGAGCCTTATTGGCACTCGTCATTCGTGGTCCTTAGTTGGCCGAAACGAGATGCGTACAATACCGAGTTGCGGACGAGTCGCAGTTTTTCTCCCTCGTTTCAACCCTAAGAAGGTTTACAGATTCGCACGTTTCTTCGCGATAGAGAACTGGAAGTAAGCAACCAACATGCAGAAAAAGTATTTCCGGCTGTGCTTGATGAGTTGAGGTTTACTCAGGCCCTAATTCCACCCCTGATGTAAGAAACTCCGGAACAACCAGAGGAAGAAGACTGGGCAGAAGACATTCTCCCACGGGCCGAGAGCAGAAGACGACGGATGTACTGGATGATGCGGTCGAGTCAAAGACATCGGAGGGCGATGTACTACGGAAAGAAGGATAGAGAGTCTTCGAAAATCTCTGTAAAGTGGGAATTTTACACAATCCATACTAATATATAAATGCGTAACGCGAAA
Organism: Laupala kohalensis; assembly: GCA_002313205.1. Taxonomy (NCBI): domain Eukaryota; kingdom Metazoa; phylum Arthropoda; class Insecta; order Orthoptera; family Trigonidiidae; genus Laupala; species Laupala kohalensis. The sequence goes on from NNCF01129534.1 coordinate 868,282, forward strand.
GCGTGTCTGTCTGTTTGCTACTTAATCGCGATTAAACCACTGAATCGATAGTGATAAAATTTAGCAAGGAGATAATAGTCGAGATGTCCAGGGTGAACATAGCTGACTTTTATTTTTAAAATGTGTGATAAGAAAGATATAAATAGTTTTTGACACTAAATGTAGATAAAATCGGGAATACAGTTATATTACGCTGCCAGAACGGTTAGAGATAGGTGACAAGTATGAACGGCAATATTGTTTGGCTTTAAGAGTTCTACAAAAAAGCAGATGTCAATCTACAATAATTAACCTAAAAAATTACGGATAAACGTTATAAAAGAAGTATTAAAATACTTCAATTTAAGAGAGTAAATAAGGAAAAAATTAATTTTCGTCAAATTTAATAGATTATTTGTTTGCATTTATTAATGATAAAAAAGTATTAAATCGTAAAATTTCGCCGGATAGTTTACATTTTACGAGAATTTTAATGAAATGATACACTGACGTCGTGCCTCGTAAGTGAAGATACGACTGTCGCGGCTCACAAGAGAGGTGTAACATATGTAGTCGTATGTATTATGAATTTGAAAAATTAGGAAATTTGTTCATGTTTTAAAAAAACAAGTAAGCAAATGTATTTTGGTCCTGCATTTTTACCCGAGTAAAAGATGATGTCCCAGGCAACGCGGGGTAATCATTTACTCCAGACAAATGTGATTCAGTACTAAAGTTTCCTCGGCTACCCAGCGTGTCTCCTTCCCCATACCTTCATCCAAAGCACGTCGTTAGGCGGGAGGACCTCTCCACATCATAAAAAATAAAACATTAAATACATTCATTACACACTGAATTCGGTCACTTAAACATAAATCTCTCTTTTCTACTGTGGATCAGTGGCGGATCTATGGGGAGGAGGGTTAAGGGGGCTATTTATGAAATGCATCTTTATCCTTTAATGTGTATTTCCCATTTTAAACAATCAAGAAATTTGGTCACTATTTAATGAATTGTTAATTGTATATTTGATGAATGAATGTATTATGTTAAAAAACAAAATCCCTATTATATTAATATTTAAAATATTTATAATAATATTTAGCCCTCGCCCTTGATTACGGTCTAGATCCACCACTGCTGTGGATCGATTAATGGACCCTACCGCAAGTCGAAACTGTAAATGAACAATTTTCTGATGACTTCATGTCGTCTCTTGATGCTTTTGAATCTTCAACACCGACATGCGTCTAACAGCTGTTCACAATCTATCGACGAAACAACGTTAAGTTATCGATGAATGTTTGTCATAATCTTACGCGCTATCACGACCCCAAGACTACAGTTCTCTAGATTCAAGCACGCGTTTTACGAACGTCGAAGAAATTGAGAGAACAATGGAAATATGAAGAAAATGCTAGTGAGTTACAATGTCAAATTGTCGCAAAAAAAAAAAAACGTCATCACAATTGTCAACATCCTGGTACAGAGGATCCCGAAAAATGTCTATTTTCAGCGCATATAAATGAGTTCTACAAAGTAGACATCAACCACAAAAAGAAGGATATTTTTACAGTGATATTTGCAGTGTGTGTGTTAGAAAAAAATACAATGATGTGGATTTGGACCGTCTCAGATGCTTTTGAATTTCGATTTGAGTGCGGGCCCAGAAGTCCCCGCGTCGTCCTGCTGTGCGCTTCCGGCCTTTGGAGCGTGGGAGGCTTCGTGGATGAGAGACGGTTACAGTTCAGGAAAGTTCTGCGGATTTTAATGGTTGCTTCATTGTCATTTCAATATCAACTGTCTCCATTCTTCGTGCTTGTGATGGATTAAAACAAAGTCATCATTTCATTATATGATCAGCGATATTTTATTTCGTTTGCTACATCAGCTTCGAGATTCCGAATAGTCATTTTCGTAGCGGATAAATGACAATGATAAATAATACGAGAGATGACTATTACAATGTGCTGCATATATTTAAGGTTTGTAGTTTTCCATTACGTAAAACGTATTTTTCATCATTTTTCCCTGTCTTTCTAACATGAGCGAAACACGAAACATTTGTTGGCTACATAGTTTCCATCCTCTCTCTATTAGTTCGCGATGTCTCGTGATAATTGTGTTTACGTCCTTCGCTATCTTGCCCACTCACTCACGGCTGTCTTCGCCCAGAGGGTTTAAGAGACCTTGAGCAGATTTCGAATCAGCCCCCTCGCCCCCTCCTCATTCCTATTCTTCGACTCTTCCCCAATCTGGAGGCATTTATTAAGAATAAATGTACGAAATTATTTCCATATTTTTTGTTTTTAGAAATGTGAGAGTATTGACATAATTAGTTTTATATATCACACTTACATACTTGTTTATAAACTTTAGATTTGTAGCCCCATCCTGGCCCGGGTTTTTCTCCGTTTTTCCTTCGGGTAGAGGCGGATTTATCATACAGGTTCTCTAGGCTTTGTCTAGGGGCGTGTTTATTGTAACAATAAATCGTGAATTTAGTGTTATTTCAATTCTTATGATTTTTAAACACTATACTCAGAATAATCTATAGTTCGATAATAACTTGTACATGTAATTTTTTGCTTAAAATTACAAACATATTGACATTCTATTAGTATTATAACTCGCAGCTAACTTTTTATCTTATCTAGGAATTTTTGCTGAATTTTTTGAATCCGCCTCTGCCTTAGGGCCCTTGATCGGAATTGATGGGATGGTCCCTTGCTTGCTTCCGGAGAGTAAATTAGTTTTTTTTCCCTCCACGTGGTCATACGCAGTTTGTACTGTTTTTTGACAATAAATTTATTATTTATTATATAACTATTTATCGACAGTAATTAATACGTGTGGGCCCGAAAGCATGACTAATTATTTATATTTTAACAGGGATGATTTATCAAGTTTTATTGACTTCGAACTCAAAAAACACTATTAATATATCATCGGAGGTCTTTTCTTATCCCTAAGAGATCTGTCCGCTACCTGATCCCTTAGTCCCGTCCGTGCGGTTCGGGATGGGTGTCTAGGTGGCTTCAGACATTCGTCATTCGTCGAATCCCGAATGGCGAGCATCGCTCGCCACTGCTCGGGTTTCTTGGATGACTGACTCGCAGCGGGTAGAGCGAGCACCGGTATTCGTGATGCGGCAAAGAGCAAGGAATCCATCCACAGTATTCGCTATTCGGCGAGCGGTCGCTCGAAATTCGACGAATGATGAATGTCTTGAGCCATCTTCACTACCCCGTCTCGCCCCGCACCCGTCGCTTGCGTTCTTTGCGACGGTGACAGCCGCGCACCGTCCGGCCACCGATGGGAATTTGAGGAGACGCGCTCCCATGCGCCACTTACGTAAGCGCGTCGCGCGCACTCTGTAGCAGCGGCGTTGCTCTTCTCAAGAGGGTCACGGCTGTCCTCTGTTGCCATGTCCACAGCGAATTCTAATCAAGGGCGACTCTGGATTAGGATTACAGGAAGGGGAGGGGGAATTTTCTAAATTTTGGATCGAGGTAAATTTACAAACAAATGCAAATTTATTTTATATTAAATTAAATACAAATTTGTTGGTATTATGTTAATATTATAACATACATTAGTTTATTGTCCTCTGCGTGGTCATACGCATTTTCTAACTGCTTTTTGGCCATATGGTTAATAAAGTTTAAAAGAAATAGAAAAGAAGAGTCGTTCGCTAGAAGACCTTGCAAGTATACGCATGGCAGGTAGCACACACACACACTAATATATGTGAATTTTCGTTGGCCAATTTCACTATTTCCTTCTTTCTCATTTGTCATGCATTTCAGTAATTATAAGAAAATCAATTTTAATGTAATGACACAATCTTGTACATTGACTTCCCCAAATTCCCTTATGTTACTGACAATCACCGTTTTTATATCTCCTCTTAAGGTTAAATGCATAATTTTTCTCCTCTTCAGAATTTTTTATCACAATTTTCCAGTTCCCATATCGATTATTATATATTAGTGAATTGATAATCGATTTGAAATTTATAAATACTCACAATAATGCCAGACACAGATGTTTTTGTGGGATTTTAGGGTTCGTCAACGGCAAGGTCATTAGAGTTCTTGCCAAACACAGACATCAAGGTTAACAACGTGATAAGTATGATATAAAATTTCTCAAAAAGTAAAAGCACTCTTATAAAAACTGAAATTTACTTTAGCTCCATGAAGGTACCATAGAAGTAATCGTATATCTCACTTTATCAACGGGTAAATAATTATTAGCTACCTGAACCAAAGCAAAAAAAAAATAGATAACTTGAAATACGTTCTTTATTACTTCGCCGGAAAAGAATGTTTGAATTGTCATACTTTATTCAATATATAATATGTATATTAAATTTTGGCAAAAGGTTTTTTTGGACAGTTCCCCAAAAGAGTGCAGCATGCCGGAGCGACCGAGTTGATTCCCCAAAAGAACAAAAGCAGATTTTACGTTGTCGTGCAGAGGGTCAAGCCCTTCACCATCGGCTCAGTTTACACACTCCTTTATCCTAGTACAATTTTTATGGTGATATTAATCGTATGCCATCTCCGGAAAATTATTTTTCTCTAGAATTAGATGTTTAGTTCTACTACTCAGTATAGAGAAATCGTCTTTCCTTGAATCTTTTGTCTCGTGCTGCGACGTCAATATAATTGCCAGTATAATCTTGTGTATTCTCTCCCCCCGTAATAGGCAGGAATTCCGTGACAATTTCGTGTAATCCGTACGAACAGCCTCGACGGGAATCTTGGACATCCGGGGACGTCACGGCTTGTAACCACGGGCGCTCGTGGCCAGAAAGTACAGCAGCCAAGTATGTATTACCAGATTTCCTCTTGGGATTACTATCTGCTGTTATTCTCCTAGTCTTTGCTTGGACTTAAAGACATAATGCTTAGTAATACATACACTCGTATTATGTTAATTTTGTTATTTTATTTGAATATTGTAAAATCTTTTTATTTTAGTTTTCTATGGTTTTTGTAAGACTTCATAAAATATGTTGGAATCGCCTATGTATTCAAAATATGAACTTTATAAAACAAGCTTTTGTTCATTTATATTAATATGAACTATTAATCTGTTCTAAAGATCATGGATATATCGTAGAGTGTACTCTTCTTTTTCAGCTATTCTATCGGAGAATGGCAACAAAATGTCCTTCAATAGTTTCCAGAAAGTAATGTTGATTGGTCTTTGCATCTTCTCGTTCACTTCTCTGATTGAAAGTTACTTGAAAGTTACTTTCTAGTTTTATATTTGTTCTTCAGTAAGGTTTAGAAAATATAATTCACTATTTCCCTTTAATTTTTTCCGTTCCAATGGAGTTGTAGACAATAGTTGACCGGATTATGAAACGCCCGAAGTATCGTTCATTGAAATCATTATTCAGATGTCCTTAACACATTTGAGTGGGCAATTGTTTCTTTACGACTGAATCGCAGATATTCCTTATCGAGTTCACCTACGCATCAAGGCGAACCAGAGCGTCTTTGAAGGGGGTGGGGGAGGAGGTGGCGAGCATTGAAGGTTGTTGGGTTGTAAACGGAGGAGTAACCGTTAATGAGATTAAACTGCGAAAAACTCACTAGCCTCCACGAGCGCAGGAAGTCATAAAGCGGCAGGCGCCTCCGCCTCGGGCGGGTAACCACAGCACCTCGGGTGTAGGAGGGGTGGGGGTAGCGATCTTGTAGAGAAAAGAGGCACGCGCCCGACTCATCGCCGCCGGACCTTTAGAAAGAAAAAAGAAGGCTTCTAAAGTGATGTGAGACCTAAAGAAAACAATGCTGAGACGTGATAATAATTCCCATTCTTAAGGCGGCTCTAGACATACGTCCTTTGGCGAATCCCGAGCGACCGCTCGCCAAATAGCGAATAATGTGGATGGGTTGCTCTTATGCAGCGTCACGAATACCGGTGCTCGCCCAACGCGCAGCGTGTCGGTCTTTGGGGCACATCAAAGGAAGCCGAGTATTGGCGAACGATGCTCGCCATTTGTGATTTGCCGAATGACGAGTGTCTGGAGCCGCCTTGACATATCATATCTCGACGTATGTATAATTTGTGAAGTACAAGTACCTGAAATTTAAGCTAATACGGATTATGAGCCGTGATACGCAAATTGAATTCTTGAGAAGAATATTCATGAACGTTTTAAATGTATTTTAGTCTGAACTTGGAAAAAAATTGTGTGCTTAAGATCCTGAACGCAGATGACTTCTCTACAGAAACCTGTCGTACATTTATTGCTTACAAGTCGTTAAATAATTTTTAGTAGGTTACAGCATTAAATTGCGTATCCAGGCAAAGGATTTCTGTAGCTGAATTGCCTTCAATCTACTTACTGTTTTTCAAAGCATATTAACTACGTATGCGACTAATGGATGAACGTCGACGTTGAAAATTAGCGAGACTGTACGATCCTTGAAGACTCCATGAATGCATGGAATTCTTGCTCACCATTCTGTTAATTCTACCGATTGTGATATTAAGCTCAGCATTTACTGGTGGGTGCATACTACGCTATATTACTTGGCTACTTTCCAATTTTGGATTTTTTTTAGAATCTCAACGAAATCCTTAACGTTTTTTGGTATAATTACTGTCAGTGTTCTGTCTTAAGTTATGGCGTGACTTTGACACATCGTTATTCATAAGGATAAATAGGTCATGTCTTGTTAAAATAAAAATATTGTTAGAAATTATACAGCATTTTTACCGAAATTCGAAGGCGGGAATTACTTTTTAAATGCTCATATTTGTAAAAAATCTAGAGCTTTATTCATGTGTATTGTACCTAAAACATTTTTAGAATTAAACACACTGAAATTTATCCTACTCGAGTACGTTGCAGCAATTCTACGAGTATCTAAAACGAATCCATCCATTTTTAGCGTAATCATGGTAAAACCGTCACGACAGATGCAGTGGAAACAAAAGACCTCACCAATCGTGAAAGCGAAATATTCATTTCCCTTCGAAATCCCGAACCGTTACTACCCACTAGACCTAACCGCCATCGTCGTTGCCACTTCCCCCCTGCCGCCCGCTTCCTGAAACGGCGTCATGGCGGACAGGTGGTGCCGCGTGCATTAAACACCTGCACTTCGGTGCTGCCGCTGCTTCGAGAGAGGGAAGAGTGAGAGAGCGAGGGCGCGCGCGCACGCGTGCTATGAGGAAGGGTTTAGAGAGGGAGGGGGAGGTTAAAGCATCAGCAATCGCTATGACGGACTTGTGCGAGGGGATTTGAGAGATGGCTGACCAGCGGCCAGCAGACGTTCGGCAACGCGAAAGGTCACGAAGGTTGGGAGTTCGTAGTGGGGAATAGGTTCGTGCCCGACAGACTGGCACGTATTGGCGAGGGGAATCTCTCACCGACGCGTTCTTTTTTGTATCCTACCCTTCTTTGTTTCTTTCTGCTCTTCTTTTTTTCTTGCTTTTGTTCTAAGTCGATCTTCATTTCTTCGATTCATTAGTCAAACAAACTACTTTCATTAATTTTCTCTTCATTATATCATTGATATCCAGCTTTTTTTTAAAAAAAATAATTCATTTTCAATGCTTTCAATCCGTATGTCACGGGTGTGGTTCAGTGAGTGCGCCACCTACGAATTGACTGCAGAAAATACAACAGAATGCGGAGAAATATCGATCTGGCTGCAGATTTACCAACAATTCCTAGGCAATGAAACGGATCACGTTAGTAAATTACTGAAATTCGTGAATGGATTGGAATTCTCGGGAGGGGTTAAAATAAGGTTCTTCTGTTTCTTTTGTTTCAAAAAATTAATAAGATGAGAACTTGGCATGTATTTTAATTTTATATATTAATGAACTGTTGTCTGTCCTTTCTTATCGTTTTTATATTTAGATATGAGAAGGCTCTAATGACCTAGATGTTGGCGAACCCTCAAGTCCCAAGAATTTTAATGCTTTATTCGTAATTAAAATGCCCATATTCGAAGAACACTTTAAATTTAGCTTAGTGGGCGCATCTACTAAAACAAGATTAGTTTTTACTCAAACCCTTTGCATTGTTACTGGGAACTCGGATGGATTTTTGTTTCATAAATTCTCGTGGACTTAGCTCTTCCGTGTCTCATGATTTTTTTGTCAGTCTGGAAATCTCGTAGTTGAAGACGACGAATGCTGGGAATCTTTCGGATTTCTCTCACAGCTCCTGACTATATCCCAAGTAAATGCACCTGAAATGGCCATGTCGCTCTTAAGAGACTGCTGGAACGAATTGATTCCGGTGAAGAGCAGTTGAGATTGAGTTTGTTCGGGGGACGATCTAGTCGAATCAGTCTGAACGAATCTCCAACGAGTTCCAAGCACAGCTGATTGACTTCTGACAACCAGAGTTTTGTTCATTTGCTTTAAAAAAAAGATAATTTTAATTGTCATGGTCAGTGTAATACTCTTTATTGAAATAATTTACCATTTCTAGCAGTCAACAAAGGATGGATTAAAATGAAAAATTATCAAACTGATGCGATATGTTACATTTCTAGTTCGTTCTTTACTCATTAGTTTCTGATATTTGAATTTTTTAAACTTAAATAAGGAGACATGTCAATTTTAATTACAAATATACTTAAACGTATCATTTGTACTTTGCCGCGTGAACATTAAACAAAAAAAAAAAAAAAAAAAAAGAAGGGATTATCGCCAAAATAGATTTAACCATTTCTATTCTCAGAAGAGGAAAATATGCGTAGAATGTGTTAACTCACCACGCAGTAAATTATTTTAATAAAACTTCAAGAAATGAGTAGTGCTTCTTCCAGTTATACAAAGTAACAGGTGACTTAAGTTAAAACACAGTTGATTTTATATGCTAGTGCAAAATGCGTTTAAACACTAAAATTAGTATTCTCAAAGTACTAAGTTATGTAGTTACCATTTCAAAAAAAATAATTCATATTTAGCGAGGAAAAAAAAGTTTTGAATTACTGAAATCTGGAGGCAAAGAATTTCTGGACGATTACGATTGAGAAAAAAAAAAGGAAACCGAATTATAGTATCTGTAAATAGCTCAAGACCTACGACTTTTTTCGAACGAACAGTGTATATATTTTGTTATCAAAAGCTCACAGTTAATAACAATTAATAAAAATAATATTTGTACCACCTGACTACGACTTTAAAGGAAAGTAGGAACGTTGTGAGCTCTTGATCACAAAAAATATCTACTGTTCATTCGAAAGTCTTGAATTATTTATTTAATTCGATTATACAATTGACGTTACTTGCAGTAGAAAATCTGCACATTTTAGTATCTTATGTTATCACTTCGGTGATATCTTGACGCACGTTTTTGTTCCGGACTGACTACCCGTTGTACAATTTCCTCTCTCCATCCCGTGCCCCTGCAAAGAGCCAAGTAGCAAAGCGCGGTCATAGATCCTATTTCAAGTCGGCCAACACAACACCCCGTGTGAGAAACAACACCGACACTTAGCCCAATGGGCCGGTGCTGTTTGCTTTGTACAGAGCCCGTCGGCCGGCTCCTGGAGGGTGAGAGAGGGGTGCTTAATCTACTCATCCTTCTGCATGGCATATTCATCGCTGTCAGGGGCGCATTTGTATGCAAAACGGCGCTGCAGCCCGAGACATACGACCGAACGACGGATAACCCCGGGGGATGAGGGATACGATGCGGTAGGGTTTTGGGGGAAGGGATGACATGCTGAGAGGAATGAGGAAGGGGAAGTATTTAAAAGGTTGGAGTATGTTGGCATTCGCGAATTGAAGAGAAATCTTAGCATGGTTTATACAATTGTTAATATGACATATTTTGCGATAGTAAAATGAGTTTCTGTTGAGGTCCGAAACATTAAGGGGACACGGGAATCGAACATGTATTTACTGTGTTACTTCAACAACGATTTCAACCACGCTTGGATGCTTATTATCGTTATTATTAATATCGAACTTTTTTACGTGATCCCTAAGCGACCGACTTACAACCCTAGTTGCAAACTTGGAATACAGCTTATCTATTTTTCCAATCCCTCATGTACGAGTATATAGTAGTGTTGTAGTGCTGGACCGCATCACAATGGTTGTCCAAATAACATACCAACGCATAAAATATGAATTATTTTGCTTATTCTTAAGAATACGTATTTTACGACTTCGATATGCTTGATTCATGCAATGACGAAAAACAGACTTTACTTACGTGGAACCTTGAAAGTCGGGGAAAAAGGAAAATCAGAACGAAGGGATTCGTCGGATGTAACTCCCCGACAGGAAGTAATGTCGCAGCCTCTCTCGCCGGTAGATCCCGTGGATTTGCAGGTAGGCAAAGAGGCGCGAGCTTCTAGCACAGAAAAAAAAGGAGAAACACCGTGGTCCAACGGGATTTATTCCGTCGGCACGAGCAAAAAGAGACCTTCCATTCAAGCAGCTAAAGCAAGCACCGCCTACGTTGCCACGACAACCGCCGCCGCCATCGTCGCAACGCTCGTAGAATCTCAGTTCCGATCGAAGCCCTGAGGTTGATGCTACCGTCGTACGCCGCTGCTAACGATGGCTGAGCTAGTGTCGTAGTCATGGGGATTCGATGAAGGTACGTAAATAAAATAAATGACGTATGACTTTCCTTTTGATGGACGAATACAATTTATTTTGTGCATTTAAAAACGTGTCGGCTCGAGGTTTTAGTCGTCGTCAGGTGTAAAAAATTAAATAAAGAGAATTATTGAACATGATAAAAATACGTTTTAAATTATTTATTTAACTTGATTACGTAATGGACGATAATAGTATAGAGTACCTCTTCATTTATATACTAGTCTTCGATGTAACATGAGAACGTTTCGATGTACTAATTTGATCTCTTGTCAAACCGGCTGAAGGATTGCTAAATCACTTAGACTTGTGCTGATAATATGAATTTGAGTGCGTTACTGCTTTTGATTTAGGTGTTATGGATTGGTCTAAAATGAAAATACTTCCATAGAGGTTTGATAAATTGTATGCTAATTTTTGTTCAAGCTATTAAATTTTACCGAAACACTAGTTTCCTCCGTGACCTCGAAACTAAAGTGTACGAGTGAGCAATATAAATTCATGTTTAAAAATATATCGTGTCAAATGTAGATCGTGTATATTATTCCATATTTCTTTAGTAGGATTTAAAACTGCGGAGTGTCGAACCTTGTAGAATCTCAAATGTAACTAGACAATGGAATTAATTCCTTGCGAAACCTCCGGTTGAAGACAATTGAAACACAATAGAGCAGACTGTTCTGTTCGTGACCAATTTTTCTCACGTATGCAAGAACGTTGCGAGACAGGGACCTGCTCTGTGCACATTCTCGCCCGGCCATGCATCTCTCGGCAGAAGAACCGCGGAGCGTCGCAAAATTGCCCGAAGCGCCCGCGCGGGGGCCGGAGGTTAACTTCCTCAACGGCGTGTGGGATGGGTG
>NNCF01129534.1:879914-925750 GCA_002313205.1 Laupala kohalensis
GATGTGGCAAAGATGAAGTGCTTGTGCGTCTACTTATCATTGCATTTATGGAGCGCATGTTTCAGATCTCGGGAAACGTTGAGATATTTTTCACCTGAGACCATTTCATTTATGATTCGGGGTAAGAGTTTTTCATTGAATCGCGTTGACGAAATTTACGGTGAAGAAAATCGATGAAACTATTAATATTTTCCGTAAAAACGTAATCCCATATTAATTTCATATTTCTTTTGAAAACAAAGAATCTTACAATATCCGTCCTGGTCTTTTCTCCGGTTCTCGTTTGGGTTTTATATACTGACTCTCAAGGTACTTGCCTAGGGACGGCGGTCTATTGTAATAATTAATCTTGAATTTACAGTAATTTTAACAGGTCCGATTTATAAACAATATTTTCCGAATCTATGGTTTGATAATAATACATACTTGTGAAATAAATTTCTTGTGTCTTATTAAACACAAATTTCTTGGTATTCTGTTAATATTATAACACGTACCGAACTACTTTTATTCTTATTTGAGTACTCTGTTGAAATGTTAAACCCGCCTCTGCCTTAGGGCCCTTTATTGGAGTTGAAGGGATGGTCCCTTGCTTGCTTCGGAGAGTAAATTAGTTTATTGTCCTCAATGTGATAATGCGCAGTTTGTAACTGCTGTTTTGACAATAAATTTATTTATAATTTAATTAAGAGTTTGTATAATTTAAATTATATTTAGCCCCCATATATGAGTTCGTACTGAAGAAGCTGCATTGAGGAAATCCAGCTACGCGTTGATCCATTCCTGAGCCAACCCTGCGATTGCGTCGCTGTTGTGCGAGTCCAATCGTTCCGCGACCGAAGCGCCTTATCCCTTGGAGGTCTACTCGTTCCCGCGCGCGCTTTTGCCGAAACGGTGTTGGAATGCGCTGACTGCCTGTCAGTCGCTGTCTCTTGCCCAACTCTTGCTGCACTTGGTCACGTTCGTGTAGGCTTAGCGGTATGTTGTTGCCCCGATGTTCAGATTCCTCTCGTGAGGGAGATATTTGAATTCGCCATTGTAATGACATGGAAGCTCGGGTTTTTATCGTACGTGCGAATATGCGACTCGGGGTTTAAACATGAAATGCTCCAGAATGATAGTTCTACTATCATCATGTCACATAAACTTTCAAAGAAATTAGCTTTAATTTTATATTATTTCGATTTAATTGATTGATACACCAGATATTTTTGTTTATTCTCTAACAACACGTTTATTTATTATTTTTATTATTGAAAAATATCAATCCCTGAGAGAGCAATATGAAATGATTTCATCCTTTGTTTTTATTGTCTGAATGATTACAAAAAAAAGTCGCGGAAAATGCTTGGTACAATAAATCTATCAAAGATTTTTTGACTGGGACTGTTTTATCTCATTATCTAGGTTTCTATTGAAGACTCGTTCATGAGTAACGAATAACCAACCCATTTCTAGTCTTCGCTGATGAATTTGTCTACGAACAAAGAAAATGAACTCGAGGAACGTGGAGTTAAAAATTGAGAGGTGATTCGCGATTCAGGTCTTCTTCTGTCAACACATCTGTTATCTTGTCTCTATAGCAGCCGCTGAGATCTCTGTTTGTGCGAATGTTATCGCTGCTGCATAGCAGAGATTAAAGTCGTGAACCAGAAACCCACAGAGTTCATGGCCGACCGGCCTGCCACCGGTATACCTTCCCTGAAATTCGATTGGCGCAGCTGACATCAGCTTTATCGGAGTGAATTTTTAGGTCAATACTCCGGTTTTAATATTCATCTATATCTTCTAATTATTCTGAGTAATGTCGTAAAGTCATTAGGATTGTTCATTCTTTTTTTGTTTAATAATGAAGTATTGTTTTAAACTAAAGAATAATTCTGTTGGATCAAATCTCGTAAAGGGGGATGTACGCGGGTTAATGAACAACGCTTTTCAACACCGCTTCATGATGCCAAAAGAGTTTTGTCTTGTGAATTTGATGGATTATGGCGAATTATTGTTTATATGTATATAAACAAATATGTTAAGTTCAATGTATTTTTTTAATTCGAGAGGTTGCGTATCATTTCTATATAAACAATTAAAAAGAAGCTCTATATAAATAATGACGTGAATAATGGGCATAAAATTTTTTTTTATGTACTTAAAAATGATTTTTCGGTATAATTCACCAAATTTACTGGATAAAATACTTTTGTCCAGGTTTCGCCTCGGTATACTCCAATGTCTGGATACAGGAAGAGGTGTTGAAAAGCGGTTTTCACTAGCCGCGTGTACGTGCCCCTTTAAGTGTTGTTTAATTCCAAATACGTAAAACAAGAAGATCGAGCTCAAATTGGTGGTTGCACGGAAGAGAAATTAATTACGTCAGCCGTATGGTTTACATATAACTAAAATATTATTGACGTGTTCTTCAGCTAATTCATTGTTGTCTTGAATTTTATATCAATTTCTATCCCTGAAGTTCATCAATTTGCTCAAATTCATTCGTTCTTAATAATAAGGAAATAACATAAATATTTGCATTGCCCAGCAGAAATCGGCAAAGAGTTGATTGTTAAAATTTGAAGCGATTATTTCTTATTATCGAATATTAACCGCACCGGGCTGTAAGTTACAGAGAGGGAGAGAGCTGGTTCGATTCCAAACTCTTGTTGAACTGAAAGTAATTTTCAGCAGGTGTTTCCACACTTACCCAATGACTGTCGGGTACACAGTAACGATACTTCTGTGGTATAATGACGCCACAGTGCGGTAGAGTAGTGGCAAGGTGTGCAAGCGTGAGTTCCCTCTCTTCCCGTTTCTGGGAGTCTCATCTTTTCACTGTCTCCTACCCGCACAGAAGTCTTTACGTCATTTTACCTCTGAAAATTCGTACTGTACTATGTTTCCGGGTAACATGACCTCTTGTTATATATACTTCGGTTTTTGAGGAGGAGGAGGAGGAGGGGTGTACTATCAAGTGTTATATTGTTGTACGATAAATCTTACGTGGAAGGGGGAGATCAGAGATTTGTGGGTTCATGGAGTTACATATTTTATGGGCATTCAAGTTGACGAAAATTTACAATCAAATATAATCTCGCAAGGACATGGAGTGAAATTAATTGTATATATTTTTAAAAATTATATTTATTTATTTATATTATAAATGTTATATTCAAGCAATATTTGCTTGGTTCTAAAAACAGTGTTCATATAATTTTTTCAAAGTCGGGAAGGGGGTTGATGAATTTGCGACATTCACTGAGGTTGAGGGAGTCTCGTCTTTGTGACATGTTTTATGGATGATTTCCTAAATTCTTCGCTTAAATCGTGTGTGATTTTCGCCACACCATGAAAATAATGAAGGAAACAAACAATAAAACGAGAATTCCGACAAGTTCGTCTCCACCGTAGTTAACACCCATTCTTTCGTGGGTGTCATGACAAAGGGGGGGGGGAGGGCAACGGAGGCAGCCACTTTCGCAGCTGCCCGAGTGTAGCGCTCGGATTCTCTCGATAGTGGCTGACAACTGCCTGCCACCCGCTCCGTCTTTTTTTTTTCTCTCCCTAATTTTTTTTTCCGCCGCGTCCTGTCCATATGTCGTTGGAACCACACCGGCCGCGCACGAGCGCTCCACCGGGTTTTCTCTTTTGAGGAGATTTTTGTAACGAATGGATTGCACCTCATATTTGTCAGTTACGTACGCATTATCTTCTGACATACGTCTACAAACTGGAGCAAGTAATCTTGCACGAACGGGTATTTCGAATGGTGTTAAGGTATTTTTACCCTCTCATCTTCCACTAAGATTATTTTATATTTATTCCAAATGTTATTAAGTATTCATTGAACACGTGCTTACGGAGGGAAGAGTTTATTTAATATATTACGACACTGTACGGTTTCTATTCTGTTCTCTATCTCACAATTCGTATAAACAAGTTCAATCCATTACGTATGATTTTCGTAGACGATATTGTACCGCACTCTCGCGATCAGAGCAGGTATCCCAGGTTCGATTTCCGGCTCGTTGCCATTTTTACCTGGCCGATAGTTATTAAGTATCTTCTTCAGGGAATAAATATATGCATAATGTTATCTTCACCACTTTTCGTTCTCTCAGTAGTTAAACTTGTCATATATAGCGAATCGATGTGCTGGACAACTGTGAAGACATGTAATGTCTCCTGCAGTTTCGAAGCGAAACCTCAGAAGCGAATGGGTTTCCCCGCCAGTGCTGCCACCCTTCCCCAGCAGCACAGACTGCTACGTCCCGTCAGGAAGCCTCGCTATGACGGGAGGATAGGGTGAAAAAGCCTGAGACTGAGACTAGAGTGGAGGCGGATTTCGACGTATAGAACGGAGTCTGGTATATTTAGTTTGTCTCCAAACTTCTGTAACTGATATTTTTGAATAAGCAATAATTAACTTATTACACGTACACCACAATACTAATAAAAATATATTGTGTATATTCATAACTAATTTTTTAAAGGAACTATTCTCTATAAGTCATACAAAATTGTCATTTTATATAGTTATATATTTTTAAGAAGTAAAAGCGGTTTCAGAACTAAATTGTTTATTCCATGAAAGGTCTTCTCTTTGTTTCGTTTCGTAATCCTCCACTACAATGATTCAACATTAGGAGACATCGTTTTGTCCTAAACTTACTTATGGGGTGTTATCGGTATGAAAGTTGATCCGACCCACATGATAGTATAAGGACTTGTGGGGTACATTGTATTATTAACTTTTGAATTGAATGTTTATTTTGTTTTGTTTCGTATTGTCTTAGTTCATAATCTCCTGACGATGACATGATTAAATCCAGTAATATATACTAGATATTTGAATATAAAATCTGCGGAAAAGGATCGTAAGATTAATACATAGTACTAGGAGTTCAACATAATCGTAGTATATTATTTATTTTTATTGTAGAAGATAGAGTACTGCGGTATTATTCAATTTTCATCTACTCAGAATAAACGTATATCCCAGATCACTTTGCGTCCATGTAGGTACAGTACATGAGTTGCGTGAGAAATTCGTTGCAGTTGGATATGTGTGCGAGGTCGATGGTGGCGGCGGTGGAAAAGATCGTGGCGCGTGCTGCAGACGGCGAGAAAGAGAGACCGTCTAGTAGTAGTAGCAGCGGCAGCAGCTGTTGGTCCGCGTCAGGAGGTCGGGGGCACGCAACAGACTCTTCTTGTACCTTAACTGGTATTGTTTCTCATTTACATTACCAGTTGACATTCACGATGATTTTCTAGTTTCGCGTTGTTTTAATCGACTGCTACTGCTTCCCCCTCCCCTATTCATAATCCGTGCCCTACCTCCACGAATCGTAATTAAATTCACTGTCGTCTTCATCCACTGCTCTCTCTCTCTCTCGCTGTCCCCCACCCCCTCGGAGGCCACCGCCGCGCCGCCGTCTCCCACCTGGCGCCCCGCCGCCGCCGCCGCCGCCGCCGCCGCCACTCCGCCTCCGGCGCAGGGTCCAGTCGCAGTTTCGCGCAGGCGCCGTCACGCTGCGCTCGTGGCGCCGTGCCGTCGGCCGACCGGTTGCGTCGAGGCGGCGAGTGCATCACGCGACGTGACTTTAGAGAAGGCGTTTACGTTTTAAAGGCAACTTTTTCAATTTATCGCTGTTTGGTTGTTGCTACAGACTCAGTTCTGCGTTTGCTTTTGACTTGTTACTTTTCCTCCGATTTTTATTCACAAAGCAATGGTACATGAAATATTGTAAAATACTGGATATGATTTATTATTCCATGAGAGAAAAACTCGGGGTTCTCAGGACATGTTTTGAATCATGAACATAGATTGGATTCTACAGTTAATATTTACATTGTAACAAAATCTATTTGGAATCACTTTTTTTATTTACTTATTTACAAAATGTACATTCACTCCGGTTTTTCATCGGGATTTTTATATAGGTTATCTAGGTTCTTGCCTAGGTATATTGTAATAATTAAACTCGAATTTAGAGTTATTTTAATAGTCATGATTTATAAACAATATATTCGGAATAATCTATAGTTAATGATAATACGTACTTCTGAAAATGCCTTTGTTTTATCAAACATATTTGTGAGTGTTTTGTTAATATTATAACACGTACCGAACTATTTTTTATTGTTAGGAGTATGTTGAAATGTTAAATCTGCCTCTTGTCTTAGGCCCCTTGATCGGAATTGATGAGATGATGCCTTACTTGCTTCCGGAGAGTAAACTAGTTTACTGTCCTCCGCAGATTGTAACAGCTTTTTTGACAATAAATTTATGATCGTAACAAGAACAACTGCTTTCTTTTTTCTTTTTTTTTTCTTCTTCAAATCATCAATCCTAACTATTGTGTAAATCTCTCTTTTCGACCTGAATTTGGAGTGCGAATAATGACTTTGTCACGCTTGCTGGAAACCCATTTTGTGGAGAAGAAAACAATAATGCGTCGAATATTGCGTTTCTCTCTTCTTTTTTTTTCTTTTTTTTTTTTTTTTNCACGTGCCCCCTTTTCTCGTGGCTTTATCTCCACCCTCGCCTTGCTCTTTCGCCCTCCGACTTCATCTGTGCGGCCCCCAGCGGCAGATGATATCGCGCGGTGGCAGGAAGCTCTCGCACCTGGCCCTGTGATGCAGGGGGCGCTGCGGTGCGGCGCGGCGCGGCGACGTTGGGAGATGACGTGACTGCCGCGTGTGCTGGAAGGGTGGGGGCAGGGGAGGGGAAAATTGGTGTCTGCTCGATATCGACTCTTGCTCTCGGGTTTGATCAGCTCCCCTTCTGATACACATGCACGGTGGTCTAGTATGACAAATAATTATAACAATAAGTTTATTTATTGTCAAAAACAGTAGTTACAAACTGAGTATGACCATGTGGGGGGCAATAAACTAATTTACTCTCCGGAAGCAAGGGACCATCCCATGAATTCCGATCAAGGACTCTGAGACAGAGGCGGATTTAATATTTCAGCCCATTCCTTAGATAAGAATAAAAATAGTTAGCTACGTGCTGTAATATAAACAGAAATACCAACAAATTTGTATTTACTGGAATAGTCGCAAGTTTCTTATCATCAAACTATAGATTATTCGGAAAATATTGTTTATAAATCGAAAATAGTGGCAACGACTTGGCTTCCACTCTACAGTAGAACACGGGTTTCAACTGGGATTTTCTCTCTCGAACTCGAGACAAATGTCGGTTTCGTGCCATAAGCTCCCCGTCCACCGAAGATGTCTCCTTCCCAAACCCTGATCCGAAGTCACGTTTAGGTGGAATAGTAGGTCTCATAGCTTGAACCTCGCGATAAGTCACGAATTCAATAAATGAATAAATAAATTGTACACGCCGAAAGAAACATAGTGGTAATCTACAAAAAAAAAAAATTGGTGAATTTTTGTTGTTGCGTAATCTCTTAGAAACTACCCACATTTTCCTGAATTTGTCAGTCTAGGTGACAAAAAAGTAATTTTTAAAAAAGTCGACATGGATCAGCTTATCATTGGGTTAGCGCGTTTATCTCTACAATTTTTTGTGATCTCTTGTATATTCGAGATACGATGAGCGGCGAAAACATTTGATTACGAGAATAAGTGGTGTGAATATTTTGGTTTGGAATAATTTGAATTTACTGGGCTATGGTAGTAATATTTCCGCGCACAAATTGTGAAGGACAGAAGATCTGTTAGAAGTGCTTTACGTGATTTTATACCGTTTTACCTCGTTCATATTATTTCAGTGCATAGAAATCGATCACGTTAAAAAAAAATTAAGGAACTTATTAATTATTATGTCCATTAGAACAGGCGTATTTAAGTTCGTAAGATAAGAAATCTCCTGAAAATTAACCAGAAATTTCCTCTACGATGTAATACTCAGCTCCAACTCCTCTCTCGCTTACACCTTACACAATGGACTGCTGCGCATTGTCAGTCCCTATCAGCTAAGGTGCGTCCATTTAACACTGCATTAGCGCTCCATCGTGGATGCGGCTTGACTGGGAGTTACAGTGACAGGACGCTTTGATCCGTACGTTTTTTGTTTGTTTACGAGCTGCGTCAGGGCATGGAGGGAAATGGCTGAATTAAACAGTTGTCATTCTCCTGATTTAGATGGATTTTTATCAGTCAGAAATGTTGTAAGAGTGAGAAGAAAAAAAAATATATTTGCTGGTAGATTTTTTTTTGTGAGAGAGTAATTGAGACATCTTATTGCTTACGACGCTATTTACGAAAGTTGGCGATGGTGGAGTGAAGTAAGTTAAATGCCGTAATATGACTTAGTCTCAGATGGTGCAAGTTAAAGCATAGTGACTTGAGCGACGCTGGCGCAGATGCTGCGGTGGCTTCGGCCGTTGGTGGAGGTGGGAGGTGGTGAGACCGTTGTTGCGGGGGTGGACTGGGAGCTTGGGTGCTGCATCGATTTTTAAGGTGAGGGAACGCTGAGCTATCCTTCCTCTCTTTCTGCGCCAGCACTTTCTCTTCTCTATCTCGCTTCGCATCGTCGATTGAATTTGTTCAGCGTGTGTTGGTAGCGCTCGAAATTCGAGTGTCATTTTTTATTACTTTTCTGAAACTAAACCTAGAACTTTTAGACCCATAAAACAACAAAATTAGAAAATAAATCATTTACAGTTGAAAAAATACAGCGAAAGTAAAAAAGGGACGTTTTTTTAGATATGAAATTGGGAAAGAGATTATGAGATACTGGAAAGGGGCAGGTACCATTCTGACGTTCGCCTGGAGAGGATGAATCGTGACCTAAATCATTCCTAGGATAAGACTTGAGTTCGAACTCGTTTGGCAGATCTCTTCTAAAACTGATATAGGTTCATTTAATATTATATATGATGTGACAGTATGGTTACCGCATAGTTGTCTGCATACTTCAGTCCGGGAGAGCAAATTTAATTCGTTATATTCTATTAGTCACCTTAAATTCATAAGTGAATATTTATTAAATTTTGATAGATTTTACTGATTGGTATCTTACGTTGTTATTGGTATAGTTATATACTAAACGTAACTATATGTTTGAAATATTTAATTCAACACTTCTTTGAAATGTAAGCTCACCTTGTATTATGCCATGTCTAAAAAGATCCCGTTTCATTTATCTTCCCGTGCGAAGAACGGATGTGGCTTGAGATCTCCTGGCTGAGACTGTGGCCACGTCTTGTGGTATCACGCGTTGTGGAATGTCCAGATAACTGATTACCACTTCTTCCTCCGTTGCTACCGGCGCGGCACGGCGTCACTTACGCCTCTACGAATCTAAATCGCATCTTCTTCTACTGTATTACTAGGGGAGGATTCGAAAGGAATTATCTCCACCCCCTCCACCACTGTCTCATCTGTTACAGATTCAAAATAATACAAAAATTTCTTATAGTTTTGTATTAAATAATTTGTTGACAAAAAACAGTTAAAACTGCGTTTTAATATATTATTCACTGAGTATCATCTTGATCGTAGTTTAGTTCAAAAATGAGGCGTGTTTATTGTAAAAAAAATAATACGAAATTATACTATGAATGTTCTTAAACGTAATTTTAAAAAAATTAATTTATTGTTATTCGTATTTAATTAGTTTTCGTTTCTCACGTTTTTATTTAACTCAGTTAATTGGTGTACTAACCGAAAAGATAATTTATGAAACTAATTAATTTTTTATAAGTTGAGTATAGACGGTAGTCTATAGTAATAATTTCTCTCGAATTTAGGGTTATTTAATAGTTTCGATTTATAAACAACATTTTCCGAATCTGTAGTTTGATAATAATACGTACTAGTGAAATAACTTTTTGTGTTTTATTTAATACATATTTTTTCGTTTCCTGTTAATATAATGATACGTCGCGAACTATTTGTTTATTCCTATCATAGGTGTGTGCTGATATGTTGAATCCGCCTGTGCCGTAGGACCCTTGGTCGGAATTGGTGGGATGGTCACTTGCTTGCTCTCGGAGAGTAAATTAGTTTATTGCCCTCCGCGTGGACATGTGCAATTGTAACTGCTTTTTGACAATAAATATATTTATTTATTACAGAACGCATTATTGGGAATTTGTGTTGAAAAACCTTGGTTAGTGGTGTATCATTACGTGCGCTTAAGTCTAGCGTAACCGCTATCACCGCGTCTCCGCAGTCATCGGCGTCATCTCCCAGTAAGCGCACCTTGCCACTTCGGCCACCGTATGCGCCCTCCTCCCTCCCGTGCGACCGCAGTTTCCCGGAAACACCGCTGCGCCGCGCTTATCTCTTTCTTCTGTTTCTACAGGAGCGTGTTTGTTCTTTTTTCTCATTGAGAGACACCTTCGCGGCTATGACGATATTGGTTTTATTCCCCCAACGTTTAATATTTGGACTAGAGAACATTCTGATAATATCGTCTTTTTGGAGTGGATTAAAAAATATCATCGCATTTCCGAGATAAATAATTTTGTCAAAAATTTCCATGCAGAAAATTTGGAAATATTTTGTCACTAAAATCGTTCAATTTTATGGCTTCGCAAAACATTACTACGCGTAATGCATTATACATGCATTTGAAACAGATCGAATCTTCCGTCAACGAACATATTTTTACTTTTCTCAATATTGTTATTTACATAATTTATAATTTCCAACGAATATAACCTATAGCTTGATTTTTTGCAATTCTTTGCATGAAAAAGTCAACCTCTAGAAGCCAAATGAATGATAAATGCCTGTACGCTTTAATACTTAACGGTAATAGTTAGCTATATTGAGGACTTTAGTTCGCAATAATATTCTGTTGAGTCCGTTTCAACCCTGTTTGGAACCTTCATCAGATATAACAAACTTTAAACGTAGATAATGCGTGGAGTTACATTGAGGTCGTTTCGACAGTAAAAGTAGCTTATTGTTCTCAAAGTGGCCTCAGTTCGTAATTGCATTGTTTGGCAAAAAATAATTCCAGCCTTGTCCAACTGGCGGCCCGCGAAACATTTTTTACACCCTGCGATTTTTTTAATGGGGCTTTAGGGCTCGCCAACATCCCGCGAGTTAAATACGTTTTATAACAAATTGTTCATCGAACATTGGGAGGCACAACTTCGTGTTATAAATCTATTCTGTCAAAATTAATATTTGACCTGGCATATCCGGTGAGAGAAAATACAAAATGGTGTTCGAAATTACCCCATCGTACATTACAATAATAAAACAGTTCATTATAATATTAAATATTGAAATACTTTTTTTTTAAATTGAGAAATATACGTTAATTCTTTCAGCTTTAAATAATATAAATTTGTTGATGAGAATCAAAATATCGTGTTACAGATAAATAAATGTCACATTTGTTTATTCATCGGGCAATATTTTGCCATATCTTATCCCATGGCGGCGCGATCGATCGAAAGTGTTAAGTAAATGACCCGCAAGTTAAGATTAAGTGGACAGCGCTGAATTACCACATTCCGCATGAACATTGCGTGCGTGCACTGGCGGATCTAGACCGTAATCATTTGGGGGGGGGGGGATATCCGGGGAGCATTTTTGTTTAAAAATTATGGTTTTATAACACAAATTTTATACATATTACCTTTAAATAAAATGCATCAAATAAATAATTAACAATTTGCAATTGGTATTATTTTATTAATTTATTTTTGCAACGTCAACAGCCAGGTGCAAATTGCGACTGATCGGGACTCGAACCCGGGACCTCCTGCTCTAGTCGCAGGTGTGCAGTGGATAGCACACCTGCGGCCAGAGCAGGAGATCCCTGGTTCTAGACCCGATCCGTCGCAATTTGCTCCTGACTTTTGACGCTGCAAACACTCCTCCACGAGTAGGTTACTCGGAAGTTGAGAGATAATAATCTAGTTTCATTAATAACGATTATATTATTAATAACAATAACAATTATAACTAATAACAATTATTAATCAATTTTCTCTCTCAAGTGTTCAGATCCAATGGGAGTGGTGGCTATAGTCCCCTTCGTACTCCCCACCCCCATAGATCCGCCATTGCCTGCGCGTGCCCTCTTCCTTTTCTTCCTCGTGTGTTCTTCTTAGGCCATTGTATTTGTCCGGAAAGAGGGCTGATTCTACCCCAAATTGTCTAACTCAATTTTTTTTTGCATAAATCGTTATATGTTTCTAAACAACATGCTAAGTTTTGGAGTGTGTGTGTGTTTTTTTTTTTTTTTTTTNGGTCGGTTTTTTTCTTTTTTTTTAATTCCACTAGATGGAACGAAGCCCTCCCTTGCTCCAGTCGCGTTAATAATTCCTGTACAAGGGCTTGGGAGCTCTTAAGGTAAGATTTTCTTAAAAATGCGGTAATCTATCTGCCTTTCCGGAATATGAAGTTGCCATGTCGATCCCGCAAATATTTCCCCGGAAAATAGCGGTTTTATGTTTTCCAAGACACAAATTTTCACTTCACATGCTCAAGAAAGTCTTAGAAGAGATACTAAAATCTGAAACTTACCTATATTAAAATATAGACTCTCCCAGATTTTTGAGCCCACACAAGAAGATCCGCTGAAACAAAACCAGGATGGACAGTTTTAAAAAAAAACTGACTTTTTTTCAAAATTTCTCATAAATCGTCCGGAGCATCAAATCCATTTTTGTCTCTAAAAAATAGACTGGAAAACTCACCTTCTGGTGAAAACCACATGTTCGTTGACCAATTAGGGGGCCTGCAATAAATTTGTTTATTAACTGGCGAGGTCGGGGATTTGTTTGTAACTTTTGAACGGTTAAAGCTTTATAAATGCGGCTTGCCTTGAACGATACTAGAGATGATACTCTTCAAAAAAGTATTTAAGCAAAACATCTGTGATGGTCAATACTTAATATGTTGCTTAGAACCACATTATCTAGCGATTTATGCCAAAAATTGAGTTGGATAATTTTGGGTAGAAAAACTGAAATTTACAATAGCCTTCGGTGTGTAGCAACAGACTCTACTTTCGCTGCTATTATTATCTGGGCACATTCCTCGACAGCGAGATAAGATCCGAACCACTTCTCTTGTTTGCAAGGAAAGCCACTTCTCGCTATCGACGGAACAATATTTTATTAGCAAGTGCAGAAATTATGCAATTTTTACTTTTTTCTGCTAGCGATTTTATCGTCTACGAGATGATGCCGATTATGTGTGTATATTATAGTGGCAGACACTGAATTCAGAAACCCGATTGAAAATCTTGAATTCTCTCAGCAAAATCTTCGTATCTTAATCGAAAAATAACTTTGATTTACACAAATTTTCTTTAGAGTAATTGCAAAAGTTCTCATTTAGTTTATACTTGACCACGTGAAGGAATAATTCGAGTTATTTCTTTAATAAACACATTTCGAAACCCAGCAAAAGAATCTTGTACCCACAATGCATTGTTATTTCCACTGTTCTCATACATTTGTATTGATAGATTTTGATACCAGTGGAAATGTATGTGGACATAGGTTTTTCTTCTTTTTATTTGCTTAATTTTGTTTTTCTGAGAGAATTGTCCTCTGTTCGTCGATGCATTTTCTGTACACAGTGTCCTTGTGGGACGAAGACTGTGCGGAGAGTGAGACATCCTTGGAGAAACCAGTAATGCAAGTGCTCGTATCGACCGACGTGTTCATTCTTCCTTCATATTTTACCACCTGTGCCCACTGAAGTAGTTGATAAGAATCTTATTCACTTCCCTAAGAGCTTTAGGATGAGAGCAGTGTACAGAAGACGTATACATGCAGTTTGAACGTACTATACAACAAATCGTAGTGGAATTCCGAATGCATCTTGTGGAAAAATGAAAGGAAATTTGTTTTCCTTTTTTTTATTAGACTTCACATTTAATTTGCAATTAAAATTTTGTAACTAAAATTTATTTGAACATTTGTTTCTAACAAAACACGAATTATAAAATCATATTTTATGATACGTTATAGTTCTTTTTTTTTCTGTTTGTGACAGAAAAAAAATCTTTGTTTTTCTTTAATAACAACAAATTCTTTGTTGTATAGGAATAAATATTTTGTCGTAATGGAAATTAATGTATAATTCACTTTTCAAAGATTAATTTTGACTTTATACTTCGCAAAATAGGGAGGGATTGGTTGCAGTCATTAAAAAAGGACACCATTTTTTTCTAAGGTATCTACTACTATTCTCTGCGATTCTTCTACATATTTTTAATTTCGCTGTTTTTTTTAACTTAACTAAACACAAAATACTAAAAATGATTCAACACATCTTCNTTAACTAAACACAAAATACTAAAAATGATTCAACACATCTTCTTAAAAGATCCGTATTTCTTCCTCTTTTAGGAATTTATCGCCGTGAGATAAAATGACTGATAACCGCATAGTGGTTAAATTGTTTCAGATTACACAAGTACCGTACTCGTGTCACTTCCACAACTGTCGTGAAAAACCCAAGCAACCAGCACGCCGTCTTCGCTCTCGCTTGTTCGGCGTTTTGCCGCCCTGTGCCCCTGCCGCCCTTCCTTCCGCAGGCGCCATCCACGGGCCCGGTGTGCATGACGTGTTTGCATAGCTCTCGCCGCGAAATACGGCCTCCTCCGTCCAAATCGTGTCACGGAACTTTTCCTCTACCCCTCCCCCCTTCCCCATCCACTCGCGGAGACGGCGTTGCGCGCTTGTTACTTCTCGTAACAAAATGCGAATCGCGCAAGCGAAACCATTTCGTTTCTTCTGTTTACAAGGTCGCGCACGCTCCGAAGAAAGGTCATCTCCAAGTATGTATTTGTTGGCGGTAATTTGCGAGGCTGAAAACGGAGCCTCCGAGTAATCTCTCCCCGACGAAGTTTTCTTTTCTCTCGAGACGGAGGAGTATTCCCAGAAGTTGTTCGGTCACGAGACTGTTGGCTCGCCTGCTTCGTCACTCGATGTACTGCGGAGGTTCTCGCTATGTGACGAAATAAAAGATTATCAGTCCCCGCGGCTCCGTGCTTGGCTCGCGCTATCACTGCCCTGCGCACACCCAGACAAACACACACACACACACGAATCCGAGGCTCGACCTGTTAAAAATAGTGGAGATGGCAGATAAAAAGTTTTCGGTTAACAAACTTGCTAACCGGGTGGAAGTTTGTTTCCTTGTTCCGGATCTGCCAACTTGGGAGATACTTTTTCGGGGGTCTTTTTTGGAGAGCGCTTCGCTACGAGTCGTGCGGGTTGTAGATGTCATCTTAAAACAACACGGAGTCATTTCTCTCTGCCTCCTGTCTTCGTCTCGAGCGTGTTGTGCGGAAAGGAAAAGTTAATGAATGTGTAAACTAGGTTATTAGTTGATGGCGGAATGGTTGGTTTTCGTGCTTCGCCATCGTCGTTCCTGTCTCGTCCAAAAGTTTGCTCGGATATTTATCTCGTTAGTTATGCAGACTCGATTGTCGACGGGAATTGTGTGCACGATACATCGCGAGTCGCAGGGTTCTGTTAGTTTCAGATGGAGCTTCAAGTTACGGAATGAATTACGAACTCTCCAAACATCGGTGGAAGAAATGGGTTAGAAGATACAATGCCAGTTACCAACGGAGTGTTGTACTACTCACTGTAAATCTATTTGTGTTGTTCCGACGAGACCGGCTTTATCTTCGGTGTATCCAGAGAAATATTGTTCTGCGACGGGGATGTGAGAGAAAGCTGTCGATGTCCCCGGGGTTGTCTACCCCGAGGGTGCCGTTATCACTGCTCTCGTCGTGGACTTTCACGAAGGGGGTGGGGGGTTAAAATGAACAACAGTGGCCGAACTAATACACAGAGAGAAAAGAAGTGAGATTCTTGGCCAAGAGAAATGAACCAAGTAATGACGAAACTAAAAAAAAAAAATCATAGGAAGTATTCCGTAAATCAGCGCTGTCCAACGCGCATTATAGTATGTTTTACATCATATATTTCATCAAACGTTGCGGGGCAAATACTTTTTAAAATTAAAGAAATGTACTATTTATTGTTTCCAGCTTGAAATAATAGAAATTTGTGTATGAGAATCAAAATATCGCGTAAGAAAAAAAAAAGACTCATTAGTTTAGTCGGCGGGTAGTATTCTGTCAAAGCTCATCCCGTACCGGATCTACAGATCGAGAGTGTTTAGATAATTGCCCGCAGGTTAAGATAAGTTGGACAGCGCTGTCCTAGGTGAGACAAATCATAGACATTATTCACGTCTACAATCATAATCAAATGTATATTATTAAACAGACCTTTTTGTGTAGACAATTATTTATAACTATAAATAATTGTCTACACAAAAACTTCGAGACAAATCATCAGTCTTGTTGAAAAATATGAATAAAAGAAAACCTCGCCATTGGCAGACTTGATCAATGTACCGTGTATTCACAAGTGACGCGCTACTCTCTTGACCTTAGTGTTTATAATTGTATGTTACGGAAATCTTGAGACTGAAGCGCCACTTCCGTCTTCTAGTTTTCAAAGTAATTAAAATCGACAAAAGAAATAAAAGCCATTCGCGGATACGATGAAATTCCTTCGGATTTCGACTTCGTCAATCAGGAATATTTTGAAGAAATTCTTACGTGAACAATCATTAGAGGAAACATAAAGAAAAGCGGGTGTTGATAGAAATTTTGATTTGAATTGGTACTCTTTTGACCATTTAATTGACAATAACTATTATGTTCCTTGATCTCTATGAAAATAGACAACTCATTATCTGGACACCGTTCTTTCCACAGTGTGACGGTGGAAAAAAGGGGAGGGGTTAGAAACTACGGAAACTGCGTGACGCATTATGACCCGTAATATAGAATAGGAATGCTGCTGCTGCTGCTCTCATTTATTGTGGCGCCCCAGCGAACCACACCGGAGTCACTGGTGAAACAAGCACCTAAGGAAGCGATGTGGAAAAGGAAGTATTTTTACACCTTCGGTCACATCTTCCTCCGTCTCCTACACGGCATTCTCTCTCCCGCTTCTATTTCGACAGCAGCCACCTCTGCCGTTAGATGAGAGCTCTGCCTCTCGCTGGGAAAAGTGCAGCGTGTCCGCAAATAGACCTGTCGCTCTTTCGCCTCTCGGACATGACGACACAGTGCATGGGGTCTGCGTGGACGGGCGACGTGGACTTATCACGGGATCAGTATGACTGTGCCTCCTTTACTTCCTCCCTTTATGGAATGTATCTTTGTCTGAAATAGCCAATGCCATCCTTGTTCTCGACCGAGGAGTTGTAGTATTTCGGCTGAATATACTTCCTTCGGTGGATGGTTTCGTGTCAAGAAATTTTTGAACGGAAGTGATACACGCGAATCCTCCACTTTCTTTGAATATTAAAAGCCAATATACTTATATGGAAAGTATTGATAAATATTGTTTATCTGTATAGAAACCTCAACTAACAATGAAATATTATGTGAACTTACCTAATTTTGGTAGTTTTTTATCTTACTCCGAGCGGACTGATGTGAAAACTAACGTCAGCCTGCAGTCGTGATGTCCAGATAATTAGTTGTCTATTTTTATAGAGATCGAGGACCATAATAATTGTCAATTAAATAGTCAAAAGAGTACCAATTCAAATCAAAATTTATATCAATACCCACTTTTCTTTGTTTCCTCTAATGATTGTTCACGTAAGACGTAACTAACATTGTTTACCCAATTCTAAGGAGTTCGAACGTTGAGAAGTTTCAATCTCTTCAGTAGTTTGTACGTAATGAGACTTGAAATAAAGTATTTGTAAAAGTTCGACGGAATGATGTGCCATATTTCAAGCCCACCTGCTTTCACCAGGAAACCATAACATTATTATATTATTATTATTATTATTTTCTCTCAGGTTTGTTCCTAGTTTATTATTATTAATGTTGTTGTTCGTTTACACACGAGGATTCGTTCACACGGAAAAGTAATTTGCCAAAGTCAGAGATCGTAGCCACTAGGCACTGAGGAGGAAGGAGCCGAAGCATGGGACGGTCTTAGTGTCTGTAAAATATTTTATGAATTCTGTGTTGATTTTACTGTACATTAATGGCTATTGAAGAAAGAACATTTTCACAAGAGTTTTATAACTCGCGCGAAACAAGGACGCCGATTCTCATGTAGTATTAAATAAATTGAGTGTGTGCTTATTTTTGAAACTAGGGAGGAGACCACGAATTCGTGACTTTCTTCACCGACTTTTCGAAAGTTATAAGACATGGAATTTCTAGGGATCGACGCCCCCAAGTATCTTCTCTCGTAGAAGGAGAAAGAAAAGCCTTAAGCTCATTTCTTTCCTCCCGCATTTGATCGTTGTGTGGATTGATGGATTCCATTTCACAACCCTCTCTCCGATAACTCTAGGGGAATGATGGAAGTGTTGGGGGAGGGGGTCTCGAGTGTGTTATGAAGCATATTAGAATCTGGAGCAGGGGATGAATAGGAAATAGATAGAATTTTCGGGTAAAACACATTTCGTGAGATGGATTTAGTGTCGTCGATATAATTACTTAACGAACGCTGGGGGGGGGGGGGGATTGTTTTTTNGTTAGAGGGTGATAACCTAAGTGAAAGGTTACTAAAAGTTTTATAGGACACTTTTGACCTTATTGCTTGTCACTCAAATCCTTGTCCTTAATACTTTCCCGAACCACGGGTAGTGGAGGACAGAGCGTTACCGAATTATTCGCGGAGGTAACAGAAATCGTCAATTGCGTTATGAAGGGGAGGGAGATAAAAAACAGTAATTTTTGTTATTTTTTTTCTGGACCGACACTTTAAAAAGGATATAAATTTATGTTCACAAAAATATCGTGAATGAATTATTATTGCTTATTTGAATTTATATTTTCTTAAAAAATTCTTGGTTGTGAACTTTCTTCGTAAGGTGAGCGGATGGGTGGTGTAGCATGAGCCACGACTTCTTTTTCGCTTTGCACCGGAGATGAGTCGCGAAAGCACTGGAGCGCACTCTGGGCGATGACGATGCCCTCGGCAGCGGTGGAAGATGCGGCAGGGTCAGCGAAAGAAATCAATGAGGGCAGAAGAAGAAAAAACTACGAAAATTAATGTATCACAATAATTTGAGCTTTTGCCTGTGAATGTCACAAACTATTTTACGAAACTTATAAATCTTATATTTTGCTTGCTCTCTTCCGTTATGTTTTTTTTTTTTTTTTTTTTTTTTTTTTTTTTTTTTTTTTTAAAAAAANACGTTCGTGAGACCAGAAGTATAGAGGCAATAAATTTGTCTGCAATTCTGGTAGAAAAGTGAACCTAGCAATATTGGATTCGTGCTTACATTAAATTCTAATCATGTATCCAAATATAGGATGAGGTATTGTTCCTTTACAAAATCTCTTCAAGTGAAACTTACGAGTACAGCTACTTGTGCCTTAACATTTTCATCAATTTCTTCGTTTTCAATTACGGAAAAAGAATTTACTAATAGATTAAATATTTAATACAGGGATTTTGTTCTTCAAATTCATTGAACGAAGACTAATGCAATTGAAGTTCACGAAAATAAAATTAAGTAATCCTCCTGGGAAACTTTAGTTGTTATTGATACTAAAAATGTTGAATATTCTTTGCTATTATGTAGGTTAACTCAAAATTCTTTAAACTGCTGTGGAGCGTATGTAATCTAGCTATGAATTGCCTAAACCATCAATTTTTATGAGGGAAATTAGAGGAAATTTTTTTTGACAGTATTTCTCGGATCATGCACGGTAATATTATTAATATTAGTATTGTTTCTCAGAGATCCGACTTTGAACGAGATGCTTGAATAATGAAGGGTCTAAAAGATTAGTATATGATATACCGTGGGAAAAGTGTCACTAGCGCTTTGGAGTGACAGCGGACACAGGGGGAACGAAACAACAAAAGCGGGAAATTTTTTACCTTCTGGAACCAGAGGGATGTGGTTCAGTAATTACTTTGTGCAAAAAACTGGAATAGGTTTATTTCTATTCAGCATTCTTACGTAATGAAAAATATAAAATTTGAAACATAGCAAATGAGAATATTGAAATATTTCTTTTCTAATACGATACTGACATCTTTTTAACTTTCAATTATAACTTTAATCTTCTGTCGAGCCATTTGGTTATTATCAACTTGTGGTACTGTTTTCAATTAGCATTCAATCAATGGCCAGCCAATTCGTTCCTATCATTCTCAGGAACTTAAACTTCCTTGTCCTGATGCCTCGTTCAATATTCAGTTTTTCTTTGTCCGTTCCACGGTGTACATCATACATGTAATCGCGTGTGATAGAGCCGACAATTTTCCTTCTCACACAAAACTGAAAGTCATTGCAATCGATTCTCTGTACGGTAAACGACTCCCAGTCACCCCTGCCGATTGAAAGTTTTACATAAATTGTAATTACCGCACTTTACTCTGTAGCCATATGGCATCCATGTCGCGTAAAATATGAAACAGTTCGTGCAGCAGCACTCTCAAGTCGGAAGTGTCCTCCGCGCCCCTCTGCTAGCTCAGGGACTAGCATGCTTGCTCGTCACCTACAAATTTGTAGTTTTTCACTTCAATGTCCCAATTCATATACAGCTGTGAGTAAAGAAAAGTAAACTCTCCTTTATCCACCTCCTGCTAGTATCTATAACCGTAACTATTACTAACTACTACTACTACTACTACTACTACTACTACTACTACTACTACTACTACTACTACTACAAACACCTCCTATGAACCAAGTTGTTGGTAAACGCAGGTTAACCTATTAACAATAGTCGTACCACCCAACTCCTACCTCCCATCGCGTCTTGTAGATATGTTTCAATAACACGCTTCATTTCCTATTTACAAAATACTGAAATGAAAATAAAAGTGTCCTCCGCAACAGTTTCCCACAAGGTGGCGTTTCAAGGAAAAAGGTTCATCCTCTTCTTTCCGTGTTACATTCTGATCGTCCGTCGGCGGCGTGGTGGCAGCAGCTGTGTACTTTTCCAGCCTTTGTAGTAAGCAGCAACCGCAACGCTGGCTTTTGTTTCGGCTCTTCCTTCGCCGATGGCCACTCAACTCTTGAGGCTTAAATCTGACTGCTGTCAATCAAAACGTTTCTAGTGCTTAATCAACTCCAAATAGTCAAGCGTTAAAGTAAAATACTCGAGGGTAGTCTGGGAAACCTATACGATATACTACTTTTGAAATCCTTTTGTAGCCACGGGACTAACCTACAAATTTTTATTGTGTAAATTTCTCGAAAACGAAAATCGATTGCGCGTGATCATATAGGGCATGGATTGGGGTTGCCAACCTTCCGGATTTGATGGGTGTCCGGGGTTTTCTACTCCCGGTTTTTTAAGGAAGTGAGCAATGAAGACTAATCCTACTGACAATCACTCCATATAGATAAATTTCAATTGCACGCTACATGTCCCATTTATAATTACTACAATGCGATAGCGGTCGAATATTTTTGCGATGATCGTACCACCTGTGGTATATTTTAGGACGTCGCCTCCGTCAGCATGCGTCATTCTCTCTCCCCACAGTCCTTCGGCCCCGCCGTGAGAAGGAAGACCGTGGACGCCGTGCTCCCAAGCGCGCAATTGCCCAGTTCCTGCAGATGGCTCTTCCTCTCCTAACGTCTCCTCCCCTTCTCCCCGCTCCACGCGTCTCCCGAAGGCATTTTCCTTCACTGGAGGTTTTCCGCCTACCTATACGAACGATGTGTCCAAATAACGTCGCACTGCTAAGCGGAAGCGCGCGAGTTCGAATCCCCATCTCGCGTCAGTCGAACTGGATTCTGGGACTCCCTTCGCCTACTCCGGATAATATCACCTTCGTACATTACATAACCTAGAAACCTGACAATTTTCTTTCGCCCATTTGATGTGGCTACGGGTAATAGCAACTTCGTGGGCTGAAACTTGCCATTGAATTCTTCTGATTTTTGATGTGACAAATATTGAGACTCTCATAATTTCTGATTATTTCACAAGGTATACTGTGTGAGAAACTATGATCTCTTTGTGGAATCACAACTCCGCTTCAGGCCCCACCACCGTTCATACGTTTTCTACAAAATTGATCCTTGTGGGATCCACTTCTTCTGTACCGAAAACATGACAAGTCAGGTGTACTTGCTGGGGAAAACACGTATTGATTTGACTCTCAAAAACTGTATCATCGGAGACCCTCCAAGGACCAGTATTACACGGTCACATTTCTATGTCATAAGTTTATAATCAAAGAACTTCAATGAAAGATGTCCGTGTTATGCTCAACCTGTGATAATAGTTGAGCTATGATCACATACCTATGACATATTTCTTGTTGAGAGAACCTATTTCATATCCTTGATCATATATAGTTGATAATAAACATACGGCCATGTAATACTGGTCTAAGGATCTCATTTCTCGGCGACACTGATCGGAGTATAATGTAGGAAAACTCGAATACACGTGTGCACTACAGCGCCAGTCCGTCTGCGTACGCACGAACAGAATTGCAGCGGCAGTGGCGGCGTGAGAGGCGCTCTGCAGCTCCCGCGGTGCGTCAGGGAGAGGCGCGAGCGACGCTGGGCGATGGCGTGCGCGTTCGCGTCGCTTGGGTGCGTCGACGGCTGTACGGTGGAGGTGGGGGCGGAGGGATAGGGAGAAGGAGAAGCGGAGAGACGAAGGAGCCTTGCGCGTCAGGCGTGCGTCCGTCCGCCCGCCCGGTCGCGTAGCTCCCACGATGCGTGGCGTGCGTAACGCACTGGCGAAGCGAGCGAACATCGTCGGCGGCGGGGGAGCGGGGGCGGGAGTGGCTGGCGAGCGCATGCGCTGGTTCCGCCTTAAGAGGAGCGAGGGGGAGAGTGGAGAGCAATGGTGCACGCACTTGACGCAGCACCCACCAGCTTCCGTGTGTTGTTGTTGTGGTTGTTTCGTTTCTTGTAAATAAACATAATATAAACAAGTACTCAGAAGAATTAAATATTTCCTCGCATATTTTTAATTAGTGCTCTGGGATTTTTATATTCTTTATATTTACTCGAAAGTGAAACTGATCCCAATGAAGTATAGTTTTCTTCAAGTATTAAAGCTCTTCTGAAGTCATGTAAAACAATTTTAAGGTGTTCAGAACATGCGTAATTCAATGTCATCGAAACCATATTACTCTTACATTAGATCCCAAACTGTTTTAAAATAGATCGAAAAAAATAAATACTCAAATTCAAGGATTATATGCAATTTATAATAAATAGGAAATACGACAAATGTAATGTAGAAAAACTCGAATACGCGTGTGCACTATAGCGTCTAAAATAGATTTAAAATGTTATATATATATAGTATTTTTCAACAAATGCTATGGTGCATCTAATAATGGATACAATAGAAACTGTAGAATAAGCGTGATCAGCTGAGTATACTTAGCATTTAATGGACAGATTCTCCCGAAATTTTATGTCGAAAACTTGTACAAGTATTTCGCAGCTCTTGGTACACTGTACCTGATCAAGGAGCTCTCGGCATGTTTCCTAAGACAGAAGTCGCCAATGTGGCGTTGTCTTCTCACGCCCTGTCACGCCTTTCCTCCACGAAGACACAGGCTGGCACTCATTGAACGGAGCCTGGTGGGATGAGGGCAGGGTAGGGAAGGGCAGGACAGAACAGCGCGCTGACCCTGCCTTTCGCCTCCCGCATCCCTCCTGACTTCCACCTCCGCTGCCACCGGTTGACTGCTCAGGGAATCTCGCGCACGCGCAGACTTAACTTGCTATCGACTCCTCGAGACCCGCCCTAGTCACTCGGACCATCGCGCCGACAGACCATCTCCGTTGCAACATCGTTTTACGTCTTTCGAAATGTTCTCTTATTTATTATAGTATTTGTAAATGGAAATAGCGTGCTATTGAAGCTTATCTGCATGGAGCAATAGGAGATAGGAGGTACGTGGTAGGGGTTATTGTTAGTAGCTGGGTCAGTTACCTGGGTTCACCAACAACTTGGCCCACGTGGAGGTGTTAGTAGGAGTAGTTAGTAACAGTCAGTTATTGATACTAAAAGCAGTAGAAGGTGGATAGAAGGAAGGAAGGAAGATTCGTTTTTCAGTAGTCACAAATATATGAAATGGGACATTAATGTCATAACCTGCAATATTATTCTGTCCCTTCTACTAAGAATTTGGGAGTCGAACCTGGGATTCTTGGTGATGAGCAAGAACTCTTCCACATGAGCCACCAGAGGGGCGGAATGCCATCTGTAGCTTTTTGAATACGACATAATTCGCAAAATAGTAATTTGGTGTACAAAAAGGTTTGGATATCAGATTCTTCTAACTTACACTGTTTTCTCGGTGTAGATTTCACATTGTTTATAATTTGGGATATTATTTCCTGATAAATCGGTTAAGGATTCTTCAGATTATGTCGAATTACAAAATCATTTCCGACATGAAACATATTTTGTTACAATGATATCACAAAACTTGTTAATTATTCACAATCATTCATAACACTTGCAGGAACGCCGACATCCAAAGAATTTATGTTGTCGTATTGTCATATTCTTGTACATTTACTAGACCTGTCGTTGCTGATGTTGGATTCGGATGGACTATTTCGTTTAAACGCGTTTCTGTACTCTAGTTCCTATTTAAATGAGTCGATTTTGTTAGTGAATTACATCTTTAGTTTAAAAATATTTTATTGTTTCGTCCGTCAATTCTTTGTTCACGAAGAGCTCGTAGCCATTGCGTTGTTTCGAACGCGTTTTCCGGTGCTTGTCCTCTCTTCGTCCGAGGCCGCTAGTAGTACATCCATTGGCACTTAACTCTTTCGTCAGAGCTGCTCTTGCACTGCACTCACTCACTTGCACCGTCTACACCCCCCACTCTTCTCTTTTCCTCCTTGGCCTCTTTCGTGGGAAGAGATCTTTCCGATTTCCCTCGAGGTGTCTTCTTTTCGTCATCACGCGTAAGAGTGTAGCTTACGCGAAATGCGTAAAAGGATACGTAAAAGCGTGCGTACGTGCGGAGCGCGAGTTGGAGTAGAAGGATATTGTGCGTAGCGTGTTCAGGAAACGTGAAGTTTACTCTCGTGCTCTCGAGTGTGACTCTAGGGAAGAAAGAGAAAATTGGAGAGACGCGGACGAGATGAGTTGAGAATACGGAACGAAATTAAGAAACGATTGTAGATCGTTCAAAACCTCTTCGTAGTGGCGTGGTATCTCCCTTGTATGGGCAGCGCACATGTGCATAGAAAGAAGAAAATAACGTCGTATGACAGAGATTAAACAGAATTTGAAAAGAAGGATAATAGAGATAGTCTACAAACTATGTTCTTTTCTAAGAGAGTGCAAGCCCTCATGGCTAAGGTACAGGGTGAATTTAGCAAAACAAAAATGAAGAAAATAATTAGACGCAACTAAGAAAAATTTATAGGTAGTGCTTTTGACTCTGTTACTAAAATCTTGTATCTTTTCGCAATCTTCTATGTTGAATATCCATATCCAAGACAGCTACTATGAATAATCATAATTGTTTCCGATTTTGATTCGCATCCATCTTACCTCTACAATTTTATGCTGAAAACATCGCTTACATTTTAACGTTGAATGCAATTGTCGTGAGGAATAGCTAACACAGTTGGCTCTAGTTGGAAAAATATAGGGTGACCAAACGTTCTTTTTTTTTTCGCGGACATGTCCGCCATTTTACGCGTCTGTCCGCAAAATAATTGGAGAAGTCTCACTTTTTTGTTAATTGACAATCATTAAAAACTTCAAGGGAAATATTCTGAGTATATTGAAAAACCCCTATCTGCTTTGGGTATTGTAGAAAAGTGTATGACCTTTGCTGGCGATTGCACGTACAGCAACTTGGAGGTATAAACCGTAGAGGAGGTAGTAATGTATTTACAATTTTAATTTTAGTGGCAGTGGTTACGTTTAGTGTTTCCGGATGTAAAATATAATATATTTCTAAGTTTGCCAGTGTTATTGCATGTGTATTTTATCCTTGTGCGTGATTAATTTTATTAAATTGATCTCGTATTCCTCCTCGATTTTATCCTTCACTTTCCTGTGTTTCATAGTGTTTGGTCACCCTAAGAAAAATCAAAGGAGAAGTTGTGTGAAGGATATTCCGGACGATTTGTGCTCGAGTCGTCACTTCTCATGGTATAAATAAACGTTCATATGTTCGTTACTGGTAGAGACGTATTCATTTTGCTTTGCTCTTCATTCCGCATGACTTAGGAGCGCATCTCGATGGCCACCGGTGGACTGACCTTTGTAGCCTTTCGGTTGACTTTTGCCCTTCCCCGCCGTAAATTTCGCGCAGCCCCTTTTCTCCTCGGCCCGCGGGATCCCGGAAGGGCAGCGGATGTCCGAAGGGGTCACTCGACATGTGCCTGTGTCCAGCCATGTAGTAGCACCCGGATTCGTCCGTTGGGGCTCACGTCTCTCTGCACGTTGCCTGGTTAATAAACACATCATAGACGCGGCACGCGGCCGTCCGATTTGCATGTGGCCAATGGTCAGGCATTGTCCGAGACCCGGCCCCCCGCCGGGGGTTCCCCTCGGGTCCTTGTTATCGGTCTTTCGAATTATGGGGAAGGTGCGTCCTAAGAGGGTTGGTGCAGTATATTGGATGGAGGAATGTTAGCCAATGGGTGAGGGAGCGTTACTGAAAAGTAATGGAGCTCTGTTGTACTGCGTGAAAGTAGGATCATGGCTCCGTTACAAAATCTCGCGTTTGAAAATAAACGCTAGCACAAAGTCTCTGGAACATGAACACGTTTGTCAAACTTGATAACTTTCGACTCGGTAGAAATGACGACGATCCGGAAATCGAACGCGGAACTCCTGCTTCGATTGCAGAGATGATGACCACTACCAACCTCCATCCACAACTATACTTCATTTCCACCCAGATCTAACCCGAAGCCTGGCCGAAAGTAATTTCATATATTCTCTATGTGTAGGTACATGGAATAAATATGTGCTTAACGTTGACAAACTTGAATTGTTATATTGACTATTAGGGTGACATTATTTTTCGAGGGTTATCAGCAGCTTCTTTTTCTAAGTAGGAAGAAAATGGCTTCGTTTCCATGTTTGTGAACTCGTTGATTTGTGCTATTTCTAATTCAGAGTTCTGTCTGGAACAAATATTTGGAATCCTCTTCAAATGTCCTCGTCTCATTTACTTGCTCTGCTCATACATCCATTGTAGACTGAGCCATCGCTCCAGTTTTCTTCATTTTCTTCGCTATTCTGTATTTCAGGTAGGAAAAGAATGGAGAAATTAAAGAATGCTTTGTTTAGTGGAACTCCAGTTTTGCGGATCCATTGGAACCGGACCCAGTCCGAATTATCAAAACCTGGATTTCTTCCAATTTTTAAGCCTTTTTTGGATTTCTTCCAATTTTTGAGACTCATAAAGAAACAAATTTAATTGCATAATAGACCTATAGTTGGTTAAGAACAATAATAAATACAACTTTCTTTTTCAACCATCGATCCGGGTGATTTGAGTTCGGATAAGTGTAGTTCTACTGCAATTGTTTATTACATGATTTTAATTACATTTTTTGTTAAGTTTTTTTGTATTTCTTATTGTTGTTTTTAATTGTTCTTGATTTTTCTATTAGTTTATTACCCACTTTCTTTACGTTAAGATTTCTTTGATTGCCGAGTCTTCGATCTTGGCCTATGTAGACTCTGAGTTGTGGGATAGCGATGTAGGAATTTCCCTGCGTAAGAGCAGGCATTCTGCAGGTCATGGGCCTCCCTCCTTCCCTCCCCTTCCCTTTCCTCTTCTCGCTGGCCCTACTCTTCTTCCTCCTCCTCCTCCTCCTCCTCGACCCCTTCTCTTCACGGGGACCACTCTCCTAACCACAACCCTTGCCTCCTCGACTCTTTCTTCCTTCCTCACCCCCCCTCCAACCCCTCCCGTTCTACCTTTCTCTTCTCCCGTGAGGACCCACCCTTGCCCCCGAGTGACGTGCCGGGCTAGTCGCCTGCCGATCGCCGTCGTAGCTTCCGGGCCCCTCGTCCCCCGGCTCGAGACGTCGCAGATAAGGTGGGAATGCTATGGATTCTTCTTCTGCTTCTACGAAGCGAAGATAAGCACGCGCCAGTGTTTGCTCGTGGATTCTGTGTGGTCTGCTGCAGTCTCCCCGCTTTGTAAGTTACTCTTCCCGACGTTTGCTCCAATGTATTTGTTTGCGAAGCCGTCTGTCAATTCTGTGCTGTTTGAGTTGTGGATGCTGTACAGTACACACGTTTTAGAGATTAGTTTATTCTATGGCAGATATTTTTTTCTTTGTAAAAAATGATTATATTTATTCTAGTGATTCTTGGGTGACGAGGATTTCTCGACGTTAATTACGTAACTGCGGTTCATTGACACCTGTATCGACTCGGTTCTCTTATGAGTTTCCTCTTCTCCAATGTAAACGTCCGTATCTTATTTACTTCCGGAGAATCTTGTGTTTCCAATGACGCACACTTTTTTCTTCTTCGTTACAACGGAAACAGTTTTAGGTCCAAATCAATTCCGTTAATTTTTCGCCCTCAATTCTGTGATAATTTATGTAGAAAGAGTTAATCTCTCTTATTGTGTGCTTGATTGAATTGACTAAATGAAGATTTATTAGGTACAATGATTGCTCGAGATAGGAAGCTCTATAATTTCCCAGGTTTTTTTTTCAATCAGTTACTTTTTATAACATACTTACGGAAATATTACCTTTCATGTTTAAAGGGGTTTGATTATTTTGGGAAAGTAATATAATTGTTTCTAGAATTATTCGTTAAATATATTTCTTTTTTATTGTTTCTTCATTTCCACGCACAGAAAAAGGAAAGACTTGGATTGACGTAATGTGAGTCAGAAATTGATTGTATCTCCTGAGTACAGAATTGTTATTTATTTATCTATTTGGCAAAAGGAGGTTCTTCCACCTAACCGTGACTTGGGTGAGGGAATTGGGAAGGAGAGATTTCGAGTTGCCGGGGAACTTTTGGTATCTAACCGACATTTGTCTGGAGAAGGCGAGGGAAACCCCTGCTGAAAACATCACCTAGTTTTCTACCGCTCAATGGAATCATGAGAGCGAAGCGGATTTTTTATAGTAGAGAAAGTATGTTGAGGACGTATCCAATTTTGTGAGTGTACCGTATGGCATCGATCGTGAAATGAGAGATCGTCCCCGGGTGCGCGTGGGTGTGTTCGTTCGGACGTTGCCGCTTGTGTCGCTGGCGTTTCCCTGGCGACCACATCAACGGCGACGGGCAAACAAAACCTGTCCGCATGCATGTGCGAGACGCGGACGACGTCGCATCCCGCTGCCACCCGTCCGCTCGCTGCTCATTATCAATTGCGACTATCGATCGTCTCTCCCCCAACCCCTTGGTGTCGCCGCGTTTGGTCACGCGACAAGACGAGTTTCTCTCTCGGTGTCGACGCCTCGGTGACGTCCGATGAGAGGAGACACTTTTGCTCTCGGTCGCTGTCCACTTTGTCTGTCTTCGCTTTGCAGCAGATTGAGTTGATCTGAGTCCGATTTCATTCATATCGATGTGCTGCCAAGATTGGAGGGGGGGGAACCTTAAAAAATGTTTCCCCTTCCAAAAATGGATTAAATAATTTGTAATGGATTCGGTTAAGAGGTTTATTAGGATAATTTATCGTTGTCGATATTTATGTTACTGTACCTGATAAAAGTATAGATTCGTTTCGTCTTATAAAAAAACTGTTCACTATTTCAATATTCTCTTGTTCGTTTGTTAATAAAGTACTGTAATGTCTATTTTACGAGCTACTAAATATGATGTACCTATTAAATGTGATTCCAATTTTTTTTAAATATTTCAATACTTTTTAAAAGTTTTCTTACAATTTTGATAACTTACTATCATGTTATTTTTTTTGTTGAAAATAATCGTTTTATGTAAAATTCACATTAAACAGTAACTTTAGACAATATTGGAAGTTATGCTTACAAAAATGCTTTATCGTTTTGTATTGACGTTCATCGTAGTTCTCACAATTTGATAATACACTTTAATTTCAACTTTAATCTCTCTTGTGTTAAAATTTAACTCACAACGTTAATCGAATTCAAATATAACATTAATTTTGTCTAACATGCTTTAGAAGGCTTATGCTCCCCCGTAGACTCCGAAATCAGTTAAAGAGTGAGCTAGTGTTGATGAACTGTTCGCTGCATCATCGCTGGTATCTGCGCCAATGCCCGCTCCTCGGAATCCCACCCCCAGCTTTCGTCACCATCTCCCGCATCACCAGGAAACGTCTCCTGCATCGTCACCAGGAAACGGCGGAATCTACCGGCCAGCAGTTTCACTCAGGAGATCGCAAATTGCTCGGCGCAGCGGCTCGACGCGGCGATAAGCAAGTTTCGGCTTAACGTCAAGATTTATCCACGATACGAAGCGTACTTATGCTTGCTCCGGTGATTCGTGGTTTTTAATGTAATGATATAATTGTTATAATGTAGATGTTGGTGTATTTATACTTACACTTGGACAGAATTTTTTATTAACGTAGTACTGGCGTAGGTTGAATGAAATCACTAAAATTCCTAAAATCTGCATAAATATACAGTGTCACATGTACTTATTGTGATTTCAACGAAAAACATAACTCACCGGCCATTTAAATGAAATAATTGCAATTATAATTGGGGGTGTAATGTACATTGCGTCTTATGGAGGAAACTCTTACTTTAAAAAAATGACCAATTTCGAAGTCGCACTGATGGAAAGTTACTTCGATTTGTAGTAAATTTTCCGTAGTATTTTATACACAACTATATATCTATAGGTCAGCGGATATTTGAGTGTTGTAATATGAACGAAATACTTACAAATTTATATTAGTAAAACACAAAGTTATTTCACTAGTACCTATCATTATGAACTTTAGATTTGGAAAATATTGTTTATAAATCGTAACTAAAATTTACAAAAATAACTCTAAATTCGATATTAATTATTTCAATAGACGCCGCCCCTAGGCAAGAGCTTAGAGAGTGTGTGTAAAAAATTCGCATCTACTCGAAGGAAAACCAGAGAAAATCTCGGGCCAGCATGCTCACTCGCCTCACTTCAGGGTGACATACATTGAAGGGCACTACTTTCACCAGTATTCACACCTTACTCGGTAATTGATCCTTGAAACTTGGGCGTATCAGCTCGTGTCACCTCGGCTGTTTACTTTCATCTCCAAGCAACTTTAACGTCTTTCGCTTCTTTGAGTTGATTGCGTCTATGACGAGAGCAGAAAGGTGGAGCAGCGAATCCGAGCAAATGTTTCTTTATCGAGAGATTAAGTAATTTCACAAGCGAACAGATGTCGTCAATGGAGTTCTTGGGAGGATGGCGATAAGAGGTCTTTCTAAATCCAGAACTACAGATGCCTGACGACCAGTCTTCGTTATACGTAGTACGCGTACGGTTCCAAGGGGGAAAAAATGTTGCTTTTCACGTTAAAGTCCCAATTCATATATGCGGGACAGTTCAAAAGCGAACTCTTCCTCTATTCTCCTCCTGCTACTCCTAGTATTCCTAACTCTTCCTATTACTAACACCTCCTGTGGACCAAGTTGTCGGTAAACCCTATTTGCATCTTCATCAAAGCTAAGTCTGTAAACAAACTAACAAACGAACGATTTCTTATAAAACGTACATTATACGCCTCTGCAACCACAAAAATGTTATGCATATCACAACCATAAAAATGTATGAACAGTATGTGTACATTTAAAGTAGAAACTTAGAAATGTATTTGGTGCTATTGTATTTATAGTGTAACATGCAGTATGGGTGTAGAGGCATATGACATATGTATGGTAAGAAATGCTTTGTTTGCTTACAAATATACAAATTAGTATCGAAACGGCCTGTAAAAATTGTTTCGTTTATACGACATAAAAGAAAATAAAAACTTAACCCAGTTTGAATCCCGCGGTCAACAACAAGATGAAGGATATCTTTATTACTATTGTGTGTTGTTTAGTTTAATGTTACGGAGTTCAAAAGGAATATTGTTGAGTTTTTTCGATTTTGTTCAAGACTCAGAATATCTAGTGTGAGGTAACCTTACGTTGAGATTTCTTTCAAAACTTCTATTTACATTCTACGCTCCCGATATCACATGCACCTGGTATTTGGGTTACCGATGATGACGGGAAATGCTATCAGTGACCCGGGTTGA
Organism: Laupala kohalensis; assembly: GCA_002313205.1. NCBI lineage: Eukaryota > Metazoa > Arthropoda > Insecta > Orthoptera > Trigonidiidae > Laupala > Laupala kohalensis. The sequence continues at coordinate 912,059 of NNCF01129534.1, forward strand.
ACGCCTACTTTCGTGCATTTTGTTCTGTTTAAGCAATATCGGAAGTGAATTTTCGTTGAGGAGCCGCGTATGATACGCTTTATAGCTCACGGCTTATCAGCTCCAAGTAGGACATGGACGTATCGTCCTGACTAATTGCCATCTCTGCTCACGAAATCTCCCATTATGGCTTGGCTTTGAGCAATTCATTTTCATTAATTGTTACTGTGTTCCAAAAAAATCGACAAAGTTATTTCTACAAATAGTGATCAAATGTTTTTTATCTTCAATTGATTCATATGAATTCAAAAATGAATTAATTTTCTGTCCTCTTTCCTTTAAGAAAATAGTGTTATCATATTGGTACAATGAGAAATACACCAATACAATCTACATAGGGTGTGACCTCCCTAGCTTTGGATGTGGCATTCTAACCTTAAAAGTGTACGAACTGTAAGCTTGTAATGTGACATCCAAAGATTTGGAAGTATCCTTTCCTTGAACTGAATTCGTATCTCTTAACCAATTTGTGTAATTTGTTCACGATATGGAGGAAACAAAGCAGGTTCGACTTATAATCGGATTTTTGATATTATAGACCCCTCACTTTGAACTGCTGTAGATGCCACAAAAATAATCGTAGAAAAATCTTATTAACACCATTAAATTTGTCTTGTTCTTCTGCTTCTAGACAAGTAAAAAATGGTTCTAACAATGAATAATACTGTTTTAATAACAGAAATGTTTCCAAAAACTCGGAATTTTTAGTTTTTCGATACGTCGATTTTACTATTGTTTATAAAATAAAATTTCGAGCTTCTACATGCAAAATAAAATGAGTTATTAACCTTTTCCAAAAACATTGCTAAAAACGACCAGGCACATTTTTTAGGAAATAAAATTTATACTGTCGCCTTCAGTAAAATGCCGTAATCACATGAACAATGAAATTAAATGTTTAAAACTTAGTATGTGATCACAAATAAGTGATAAACAAAACTATAGTTTTCATTTTGCGACCAGCGGCGCTGAAGCGTAGTAGTACACTCCGGTACTGCTTCATTGACTGGAGCGCGCATACTACTACACTGACTAGAGTCCAAAGTTGAGGTGATTATGGTACATACGAAGTACGCGAAGGATTTAAAGAACACTTAATGCCGTAGATATCATTTTCATCAATATTTCATGTTTGTTATTTGATACTTTAATTTTGGCAGCGACAACGCGCTAATCACATTTTCTGGCGGGTCCTTTTCATAGGGGTTAGCATTAGAGGTCCTTTGTATACGATTCCTTCCTTCTTTCTTTCTTTGTTTCTTCACTCTCCTCGCTTCCCGTCAGTAGTTGTGGATAGTTTTATGACTTTTTAAGTTTTTTTTCCTGCAGCTTGCTTATACTTGGAACCTTTCATCTAATTGATTCTAGAGGTCTCCACTTCCTTCACTCTGTGCTAAACAACAGCAGGGCCAGACTGTACTTGACAAGTTCACCGCCGCAGGTCGCCAAATAAAAACATAGATCTGTTTACCACTTCTTTGTGATCATATACTAAGTTTTAAACGTTTAATTTCATTGTTCATGTGATTACGGCATTTTACTGAAGGCGACAGTATAAATTTTATTTCCTAAAAAATATGCCTGGTCGTTTTTAGCAATGTTCTTGGAAAAGGTTAATAACTCATTTTATTTTGCAGGTAGAAGCTCGAAATTTTGAAATGTCAGAAACATAATAGTAATCATTTGCTGAATAAATATTATTTTTGACACTTCTAGTTTATTTTATAAAAAGTAGTAATGTCGACGTATCGGGAAAAACTGACAAATTTCACGTTTTATGAAAAATTTGTGTTATTAAAACAGTATTATTCATTTTTTTTACATGAGTATAAGCAGAAGAACAAGACAAATTTAATTGTGATAAGTTTTTCCTACGATTTTTTGTGGCATCTACAGCAGTTCAAAGTGAGCGGTCTATAATTTAAAAAATCCGATAGTAGAAGAGTTCCACGCTCCGAATTTTAAACTATTTCAATTGTAACAAAAATATATTTATTTAGAAAATCTTGAATCATTACAAATCGGGGAAAGAACATTTATCCATTATTTTTTGTGATGTCGCATGGATTGATTTGTGGACGAAACAGGATTGAGGTGTCGTATTGAAGAGTTCGAATGTTGTGGATTGACATGGAGATCAGTTACATACCTTACGCCTTTTACTTACGATAATCTACTTTGTGGTTTAAAAAAATGTACTTGAAACATTTTGAAGTGCGTGGCGATGCATCAAAAATTGTATGAATGTTATTGTAATCGTAAGATCCATCTTCAATTGGGAATGGTTCCGGGTATTTTTCATGTTTTGCTTTATTACACAAGCCGCTTTCAGCTATCAGGTTGCAAAATAATTTTCCTCAATTTTTTTCAAATTGAGAATAGATTGTTTGAATGACTTTTTAGACACGTTGGGAGGGCGGTTACACTTGGGGACGTGAAGTACATCCATATCGAAGGCGTTCTCCCCTCTTGATGTAATTACGAATGCAATGATGATCCAATTAAGACCACAGTTCGTAGCACCCGAACTTCAGCACGGAATATGAATGATACAATGGAGAGGGATGCACATCTTCCCATGAGGAAGTGGTTTCGTCCCACCCTTCTCCATTTTTTTATCGTAGTATTTGTAAATGAGAAATGTAGCGTGCTATTGAAACTTATCTACTTGGGGTGATAGAAGAGGAGTTGGGTGGTAGGCTATTGTTAGTAGGTCGGCGGTTAGCTGGGTTTACCACGTGGAGGTGTTACTTGGAGTAGTTATAATAAATTTATTGTCAAAAAAACAGTACAAACTGCGTATGACCACGTGGAGGACAATAAACTAATTTACTCTCCGGAAGCAAGCAAGGGACCATCCCATCAATTCCGATCAAGGGCCCTATGGCAGAGGCGTATTCAAAAATTCAAGCAAAAATTTCTAGATAAGATAAAACGTTAGCTGCGAATTATAATACTATAATAGAATGTCAATATGTTTGCAATTTAACACACAAAAATTATTTTACGTGTACAAATCATTTTCGAACTATAGATTATTCTGAGTATAGTGTTTAAAAATCATAAGAATTGAAATAACACTAAATTCACGATTTATTGTTACAATAAACACGCTCCTAGACAAAACCTAGAGATCCTGTATAAGAAATCCGCCTCTACCCGAAGGAAAACCGGAGAAAAATAGTAATAGTAATAAAATTAGTAATAGTGTTGTTAGTGAAACTAGGAGTAGTAGCAGGTGAATAGGAGGGGGGTTCGCTTTTCAGTAGTCACAGCATATGAACTGGGACATTCATGTGAAAAGCTACAAATTTTTTCTGGACCTTCCGAGAATCGGACCCAGAGTGACTTGGTGGTGAACAAGAACGCTGACGCCTATGCCACCGGGAAGGGGGTGACTTTGCGCAGTGACTGTGGCGCCGGCAAAGAACGTCTAGGGGTTGCGGGGGGTGCAGTGACGTCAGCAGCGAGCGCCTGGAGCCCGAGAGTGGCCCTGCCACTGCAGCGGGCGACGGGTCGGTAAGCGAACGCGAGTCAGGTCTCCCGGGTCCCCATGACGACGCGCCTCCAAATGGCTTTTGTGCGTGACCGCGCACGAGGCATCATTAGCGCAAGGTTAGTGCCTCGCTTCTCCCGATGGCGCCCGTTCACCCACCCTCCATCCACCCCGTCAATGCGAGGCTCTTCGCGACCAACCGTCCCCTCTCACGTGAAAAAGAATTCTCCTCCACCCCTGTCTTCGATTTATCTCAATATCCTCTCGGTCTGTTCATTTTCGACTTTTTTTTTTGTGTGTGTGTGTGTGTGTACTTACCCAATCCCTCTTTGTATGTTCTCTCGAAATTGACGGACAAATCGCTCGAGCTATCTACCACCACGATCGCATCACACTTTGTGCCTCTGACCCATTAGATCAGCTCTATGATTATTCCGATTCGTCTGCTTTATTTACTTCCTCGTTTGTGCGATTTAAACAATATTCTTCGATCCCACATTTCTTGCGAATTCTACTTACCCGGTCAACGGAACAATACACTTAATAAAGTAGAAATTGACGACGCGAGAATGGGTTGTAATTTGTGGAACATGTAAAAATTTTCTTTTCTTCGATACTCTTACAAATATGAAGTCATTTTTCCACTACATTTGGGGGGATAGATTAATTTCCATAGATGTGAGTAATACCTCAAATTAAAACGATATGTCTTCATACAAATATTTTTCTGAATTCTAGCTGCTCTAATAATACATAATACATTTGTTTCTGTCATAAAACATATTTACATGTACCTACTTTACATTTTGGTTTCGGGAGTGTATCTACCTTTACAGATCTACTGAATCGTTTTCTGGTAGCGAAACTTGTATACGCAGTACATAGAAATTGTCGATCGCAAGGCTTCGACAAAAGTACGAGTTTTTGGGACCTCTGATACCCGAAAAAAGATTTTTTGATTTTGTTTGTCTGATCGCGGCAATTCTCACTCAATTAAAGTTAATTTAATTGATGTTTCCTGAATGGTTATGAGCTGTTGTCCTTTTAACCATTTGTATCTAAAGGGTACTTTATATATAAAGATCACAGAATTTGTTTTGCATAATAAAAAAAAATTGTCCCAAATACTTTCAATAAATTTTTCGTATGAAAGAGTGATGTATATTCCATATAGGTGGTGCCTCGCTTAAAAGTATGGAAAAGGTCTTCATTTCAAGGCATATTACTTATTAATTCTTGTCTTCAATTTTGGTATCTTTTCACGATACCGAATTGATGTTTTGATATGTAAGTTGCCATCTACTCAAAGGGATTATTGAACTCTGTAGTGCAATTAAAAAGTTTTTTTTTNAGAGTCCAAAGTTGAGGTGATTATGGTACATACGAAGTACGCGAAGGATTTAAAGAACACTTAATGCCGTAGATATCATTTTCATCAATATTTCATGTTTGTTATTTGATACTTTAATTTTGGCAGCGACAACGCGCTAATCACATTTTCTGGCGGGTCCTTTTCATAGGGGTTAGCATTAGAGGTCCTTTGTATACGATTCCTTCCTTCTTTCTTTCTTTCTTTGTTTCTTCACTCTCCTCGCTTCCCGTCAGTAGTTGTGGATAGTTTTATGACTTTTTAAGTTTTTTTTCCTGCAGCTTGCTTATACTTGGAACCTTTCATCTAATTGATTCTAGAGGTCTCCACTTCCTTCACTCTGTGCTAAACAAGAGCTGGGCCAGACTGTACTTGACAAGTTCACCGCCGCAGGTCGCCAAATAAAAACATAGATCTGTTTACCACTTCTTTGTGATCATATACTAAGTTTTAAACATTTAATTTCATTGTTCATGTGATTACGGCATTTTACTGAAGGCGACAGTATAAATTTTATTTCCTAAAAAATGTGCCTGGTCGTTTTTAGCAATGTTCTTGGAAAAGGTTAATAACTCATTTTATTTTGCAGGTAGAAGCTCGAAATTTTGAAATGTCAGAAACATAATAGTAATCATTTGCTGAATAAATATTATTTTTGACACTTCTAGTTTATTTTATAAAAAGTAGTAATGTCGACGTATCGGGAAAAACTGACAAATTTCACGTTTTATGAAAAATTTGTGTTATTAAAACAGTATTATTCATTTTTTTTACATGAGTATAAGCAGAAGAACAAGACAAATTTAATTGTGATAAGTTTTTCCTACGATTTTTTGTGGCATCTACAGCAGTTCAAAGTGAGCGGTCTATAATTTAAAAAATCCGATAGTAGAAGAGTTCCACGCTCCGAATTTTAAACTATTTCAATTGTAACAAAAATATATTTATTTAGAAAATCTTGAATCATTACAAATCGGGGAAAGAACATTTATCCATTATTTTTTGTGATGTCGCATGGATTGATTTGTGGACGAAACAGGATTGAGGTGTCGTATTGAAGAGTTCGAATGTTGTGGATTGACATGGAGATCAGTTACATACCTTACGCCTTTTACTTACGATAATCTACTTTGTGGTTTAAAAAAATGTACTTGAAACATTTTGAAGTGCGTGGCGATGCATCAAAAATTGTATGAATGTTATTGTAATCGTAAGATCCATCTTCAATTGGGAATGGTTCCGGGTATTTTTCATGTTTTGCTTTATTACACAAGCCGCTTTCAGCTATCAGGTTGCAAAATAATTTTCCTCAATTTTTTTCAAATTGAGAATAGATTGTTTGAATGACTTTTTAGACACGTTGGGAGGGCGGTTACACTTGGGGACGTGAAGTACATCCATATCGAAGGCGTTCTCCCCTCTTGATGTAATTACGAATGCAATGATGATCCAATTAAGACCACAGTTCGTAGCACCCGAACTTCAGCACGGAATATGAATGATACAATGGAGAGGGATGCACATCTTCCCATGAGGAAGTGGTTTCGTCCCACCCTTCTCCATTTTTTTATCGTAGTATTTGTAAATGAGAAATGTAGCGTGCTATTGAAACTTATCTACTTGGGGTGATAGAAGAGGAGTTGGGTGGTAGGCTATTGTTAGTAGGTCGGCGGTTAGCTGGGTTTACCACGTGGAGGTGTTACTTGGAGTAGTTATAATAAATTTATTGTCAAAAAAACAGTACAAACTGCGTATGACCACGTGGAGGACAATAAACTAATTTACTCTCCGGAAGCAAGCAAGGGACCATCCCATCAATTCCGATCAAGGGCCCTATGGCAGAGGCGTATTCAAAAATTCAAGCAAAAATTTCTAGATAAGATAAAACGTTAGCTGCGAATTATAATACTATAATAGAATGTCAATATGTTTGCAATTTAACACACAAAAATTATTTTACGTGTACAAATCATTTTCGAACTATAGATTATTCTGAGTATAGTGTTTAAAAATCATAAGAATTGAAATAACACTAAATTCACGATTTATTGTTACAATAAACACGCTCCTAGACAAAACCTAGAGATCCTGTATAAGAAATCCGCCTCTACCCGAAGGAAAACCGGAGAAAAATAGTAATAGTAATAAAATTAGTAATAGTGTTGTTAGTGAAACTAGGAGTAGTAGCAGGTGAATAGGAGGGGGGTTCGCTTTTCAGTAGTCACAGCATATGAACTGGGACATTCATGTGAAAAGCTACAAATTTTTTCTGGACCTTCCGAGAATCGGACCCAGAGTGACTTGGTGGTGAACAAGAACGCTGACGCCTATGCCACCGGGAAGGGGGTGACTTTGCGCAGTGACTGTGGCGCCGGCAAAGAACGTCTAGGGGTTGCGGGGGGTGCAGTGACGTCAGCAGCGAGCGCCTGGAGCCCGAGAGTGGCCCTGCCACTGCAGCGGGCGACGGGTCGGTAAGCGAACGCGAGTCAGGTCTCCCGGGTCCCCATGACGACGCGCCTCCAAATGGCTTTTGTGCGTGACCGCGCACGAGGCATCATTAGCGCAAGGTTAGTGCCTCGCTTCTCCCGATGGCGCCCGTTCACCCACCCTCCATCCACCCCGTCAATGCGAGGCTCTTCGCGACCAACCGTCCCCTCTCACGTGAAAAAGAATTCTCCTCCACCCCTGTCTTCGATTTATCTCAATATCCTCTCGGTCTGTTCATTTTCGACTTTTTTTTTTGTGTGTGTGTGTGTGTGTACTTACCCAATCCCTCTTTGTATGTTCTCTCGAAATTGACGGACAAATCGCTCGAGCTATCTACCACCACGATCGCATCACACTTTGTGCCTCTGACCCATTAGATCAGCTCTATGATTATTCCGATTCGTCTGCTTTATTTACTTCCTCGTTTGTGCGATTTAAACAATATTCTTCGATCCCACATTTCTTGCGAATTCTACTTACCCGGTCAACGGAACAATACACTTAATAAAGTAGAAATTGACGACGCGAGAATGGGTTGTAATTTGTGGAACATGTAAAAATTTTCTTTTCTTCGATACTCTTACAAATATGAAGTCATTTTTCCACTACATTTGGGGGGATAGATTAATTTCCATAGATGTGAGTAATACCTCAAATTAAAACGATATGTCTTCATACAAATATTTTTCTGAATTCTAGCTGCTCTAATAATACATAATACATTTGTTTCTGTCATAAAACATATTTACATGTACCTACTTTACATTTTGGTTTCGGGAGTGTATCTACCTTTACAGATCTACTGAATCGTTTTCTGGTAGCGAAACTTGTATACGCAGTACATAGAAATTGTCGATCGCAAGGCTTCGACAAAAGTACGAGTTTTTGGGACCTCTGATACCCGAAAAAAGATTTTTTGATTTTGTTTGTCTGATNTTCTCACTCAATTAAAGTTAATTTAATTGATGTTTCCTGAATGGTTATGAGCTGTTGTCCTTTTAACCATTTGTATCTAAAGGGTACTTTATATATAAAGATCACAGAATTTGTTTTGCATAATAAAAAAAAATTGTCCCAAATACTTTCAATAAATTTTTCGTATGAAAGAGTGATGTATATTCCATATAGGTGGTGCCTCGCTTAAAAGTATGGAAAAGGTCTTCATTTCAAGGCATATTACTTATTAATTCTTGTCTTCAATTTTGGTATCTTTTCACGATACCGAATTGATGTTTTGATATGTAAGTTGCCATCTACTCAAAGGGATTATTGAACTCTGTAGTGCAATTAAAAAGTTTTTTTTTCAGTTTCTGATAAGTTGAAAGATTAATTATTGACGTTGAGGAAACAGCAAACTTAGAAGAGTACCTTCACTCCAAAAACGTAATCGATTATGCATTTATTCTTAAGTGTTTTTTTATCGTATACTGGACGTGTCAGACTACGTATCAAAGTCGGACTACGGTCCAGAGTCTACTAATGAATTATTCCAGATGCGAGTAACGTTGTTTTCTTACTAACGATGTTTTCTTGCCAACGCGCTTGAACTAATGATTTCCTTATGGTAATTGTGGATGTTTTTAAGGAATTTACAGTGCCCTCAAGCTTGGCTGGAATATGATACTCCAGCTATGAATAGTGGAAACTAATATTTTCCGAACACGACAAAATATTTCCGAAGATTGAAGAGTTGTGATGTATTTTTCAAGTTAATTGATTTCTTCATAAAGTATGTTGCTTGACGATTTCAATAAAATTTACTAAACGCTTCAATCATGAGCTGAACTGTGAAGGTTTTACTCTTTTTGTATTTGATCTCTTTGGGATATGGTATTCTTTGGGAAATGTGTGGTCGTGTAGTGTGGTCGTGATTTTTTTCTTCTCTTGTATTAGTTAGTATAACGGTGAGTGTCAAGCGCAGTGTAACATTTGTCGCAAGCACTTCCCACGCACGCACCCTACCAAGCAACGCTTCTTCGATACCCCATCTTTGCGCGTGGGATTACGTACCATAGGAGGCACATTGTGGATTCAGTAAACCAGGAGTGGAATTAACTTTCGGAAGTGATGGATTTAATTCTGTAGTTCCCTTCGATATTATTTTGGAGTGGGAAAACGTAATTGGGTCAATTCATTCTCCACTTTCTATCAATGAAGGCGCCATAAATTTTCGGTGTTGTCCCAAATTTTTGGCAATATTTTGTTTACTTGAAAAATCTTATTGATGTGACCGTTCATTTATTGATATTTTATCATATATCAACCATTATTAGTTTTGAAAATAAATAATGCAGCGTTAATTCCGTATATTCATTCTGGGAGTTTCGTATTTTTTAATAATTATTATTTAATATTCATGGACAAATTTATATTGATACCTACATCGATCACCTTCCGTTGGACAATTTATCTTACAATACAAGGGACGTTAGTCGTATAAAAGTATTTTCTGCTGTAACAGTACGCGAGGTAATCTCATTCAAAGACATTATAACTGGAATTGGTGACCGCCACGAGGTAATATTGTAGAGAATTTCCATTTCTCTATGTACCTTGATATATTAAGAGACGTTTGCGTTTGTCAGCTACAACGTTGCATGGCAACCATCACTAAGGTGTCGCAAACACATCCAGTCGCAATCATTTTCTCCCTTCTTGAGCTGCGCATGAGCGGAAAAATATGATTTTATGGTGAGCGTTTACCTGTTGAAACAGAGTATTATTTAGTGAAAAAATCCATATTTTTGGGAAAGGACAAGCGATTTATATTGTTCAAATATTTTACGAAGTGTCTGTAGTGATGTGCCTCTGATTCATCTTGGACCTGGAAGCTGGCGGATTATATCTGGTATGACTGTTGTGTTTCTTCATAGTTCACAGTATAAAGAAATTGTAGTGATATCGTAAATCTTGTTTATATACTTAAGTAGTTATATCCTTGGTTTAACAGAATAATAACTTCACAACAATTTTCTATTTGGTGTTCCAGTAATATTTGCTGTCGAAGCTAAATTAATATAACTAATTTTATTTAAATATCTACGAGTTATCAAACGAAAAGTATTTTAAAGTAATTATAGTTCTCAAGAACTACATAAGTGAAGTTTTACAAGAAAAATTAGTCAACTAGAACTGAGGTCATTCAATTCATCAGGAACGGAAGAGCGATGAGAAAGAAAAGGGGCTTCAAAATGGATGTCTAAACGTCTCGTCTCTATGGTTACATTGCATACATACAAAACATTGACGAGCATCAATGCTTCCTATACTTTTCCCTATTCATGGCACGTCCACAAAAAGGTGGTGCTGTGTACATCACCGCAATTTGCTGTCCTCAAGAGACGACAGACGCGCGGACCCACCGATCGTTACGCGTAGTCTCCTCCGAGGTCGGGCGCGGTTGGCCAATCAATCACGCTCTGGTTAGGGGCTTTTTACTGAGGCGTGGTGTCCATGGCATAGCCGACCCATCCGGCTCCTCTGGTAATTTCACTCTCCATGTAGAGGAGCCTGGTAATTTTCAGTCATTTTTCCCTTGCGTCGCTTTCTTTCTCAGACTCGTTTCATCCGACTGCACTTCCTTTCTGCCAAGTTTTGAGAATTTCATTACCACGAATTATGTAAGATAGATGAGAATGATCATTGCATAAATTTTCAACCAAATATCCAAGAACTGAGTCAGTTATGGAAATTGTATTCATTCGAAATTCTTATTGCTGACAAATGTATCACAAATGAAAAGTAAAATATTGTATAAAAGTTTCCGGTGATAATATTCGCAGTCATGTATAATAATTTAAAATTGTACATAACATGGTTGTGTCTATTTCGTTATTTTCAACTTAAGATAATGTATTGAACTACTATGAAAAGCTTGCGTACGGTACTTCCAGACTTATCTTTATTCCATAGAAAAGCTTCTCAACATAATAGCCACAAAATTATATTTACTTCACTTAACGACACCTATGACACTAGCAAATTTGTGTTAAATTTCACTTCTTAATTCAATGCGTCTTCCTTTAATATGTTGATATTTTCAAACAAATAGTAGTCATAGAAACTGCTTGTCCTCTTTTGTTTTCTTTGCTTACTCTCAATGTAAATATTATCTCATACCATGACCTAATGAAATGTTTACAATGCACTTAACAGAATTCATATCTATTACAATGTATACAAGTTTTTATATTAGTTTCATAATAATTAAAATTATAATAATACCTTCGTCCAGTCAGATCTGTTTCAAACTAATTATTGTATATTTTATCCAGAGGATCTCTGAATCTTCCACCATTCAAATCACTCGTCATTCCAAATCATCTTACACCTTTGGGAAGTAATGTATTTGGTGATTTTTGTTGTTGTTGTTGTTGAAATGTGAATTTTTGTGTTTAACATTCTTGCCTAGCACGTCACTACAACCTCATTTCGACCTGCGAAAGAGTATTGGATCAGTTAGTCAACACTGTGTGCCACAGCTTCTGTGTCTTGTAACTTGACCAAGTCTGTGAATTCTCAAAGTCGTGTAACTTGACCGAAAACAAGACAATATGGTTGCCTAATGTGAATAGCACAAATTCTACAAATTTTAAGTAATGTCCAAATAAATATTGGTTGTCGTAAAAAATAAAAGTTTATGACATAACAAACTAAGACGCAAGGTAGTATTCGTTCAACACATCTCTATTCAGAAAGAACAGGAAAGCAAGCGATGATCGATGTTGGCGATAAATTAATGTTTAAAGAAATTCGAAAGTAACACAACTCGGGTACATTTATCATCACCCTTATGGATGATGGAAAAGTCAAAGCGTTGGCTACACTGTGTGCAAACCCCGCACTAACATCGAGTCTGGCAATTTAATTAAATAATTAATTAATAATTTATTGTCAAAGGAGCAGTTACAAACTGCCTGTGACAACTTGAGACTATAAACTAACAAATTCCCGTACATGATTATTCCCTCTAAGTTACATTTACATGATTTTGAGTATATGCGTATCTCGACATCAATCGCATCCGACGCAGAGCCTTCCGTTCCTCGCGACCCGACTGTACTTGTTGCGGCGCTGCGCGTGCGCCGTGGCCTCCCATTCCGCTTCCTGATTGGTCTTCGTCGGACACGTTTCCGAGATTGGATCAATCCTGCGCTTCTTTCATCTCTCGTGGATAGTCTCTCTTCTCGTTGCTTTGTGTTCGCTTTTCGTGCTCTAGTATGTGAAAGAGTATGCCTTTGCGTGAAGAACGTTTCTCCCAAATTCGAAATCAATGGTTGGCGTCGGTATAATTTATTGGGAGGTCGCTGAGAAAATGTTCACATTTCTGTCATTGTCACGAATTCTGAAGCTTTCTTATTTTTTAGATATCACTAGACCCGTATACTCTTTTGTGGTACTCAATTACACCAAAACGTTGAGAATTTTTTCTCACATTAAGTAAATTCCTGTGCAAGATGATGGGGAAGTGATGTACATAAATTCCAGAATTTTACTTTCAACAGGTTGTACATGATTTTTCGTTTGCAGTACTTAAGGTATTGTATCCGCCTTGACTGAAGTAAAGTTGTCAACAATTCACGAAACTTGGAAATTTTCATTGAAGGATTTCAAATTAATTTATAATTCGCAGTATTGATTTTTAGTGTTTGACGAGTACAGTTATGTTGTAAATTCATAACTCGATTAAAAATTTTAGATTTTCATTCTTTCTTTCACGATCGAATTATCTTCAGATGCGTGAAACTAGTGACGTTTCCTATAGAACAGGAACCTTTGTTGAATTATTTCTTTTAAATGCCGCGTAAGGTATTAAAATCTTAACGTCATTGAGTTACTATTTTTATTAACTATGTTATAGTTTTTATTTTCACTATGTGAAGCCGATGATTAAATTAGGATATCAAAATAATTAGAGCTCGCTAACGTTTCTCCGTATAAGTCCATAGTAAATTAAAGTCAAATAATTCATAATGTTACGACGTAAGGGCATAAAAAGTCGCTTTGACAGATGTAATACCTTAATACCTTTTTAAACAAGAATTCCTGTTATGATAATAGGTTATGATATGTGAAATCTATAGTATTCGAGAAAACGTTTTGCGTGAACCTTAGTAAGTGTGGCGTAGTGCCTTCATCTAATCTCGACTCCTTTTAGGAGAACGATGAGTCGATGAGGAATCGTTGAACCGAAAACTCGTCGACCTCCTCTTTGAGAGGTCGAGAGGAAAGAACGAATTGGCGAAAGAGAGGACAAACGGTTCCTACGAGGCGTCACGGGCGTGCGCGGGCGGGCGGGCGG
>NNCF01129534.1:935015-991939 GCA_002313205.1 Laupala kohalensis
TTTTTTTGTGAATTATTGATACCTTTCAATTTCCCTCCGAGATTATTGTTTAGTAGACACGAAAAGCTGTGGATGCGATGAATCATTATGGAGTGGATGGAAACGATGATTGGGACGACAGTTGTGTGCCCTTGATATTTGATGTGTACCTTTTCGCTTCATTGAGTCATTCTTCATAGAAATAGCTTAACTTTTCGCAAGGCTTCTTCCTGTTCCTCTTTGGACTTCCTGTGCTAGTCGTGTCCATTCATACATTCATCCGAGTCGAGATGTGGGCGTCATTCTGAAGAGCGTCATAGGATGCGATGGCAACCGCAAAGTGGCTGACTGCGGCAGTCTGCGTGGCACCGTCTTACGACCCCGCTCTTGCCATGCTCTGGCTTGCTTTGCTTGATTCATTTCCTTTATTCTTGTCTTTCTCCATTTGAGCTGGGTAATCCAACACTTTCCGTAACTGTATACTATTTGGTCTTGTGTAGTAATTTCTTTGAATTCTGAAATTCAACTCTTGAAATTCTGTAGTATCTCATTGTGAATGTAATATATATCCTATTTATCGTTTAAATTCTTCATAGAATTGTACTTCCATAAGAAGAATGTTGAATATTATAGTTAATTCAAACATCTGAGATGTAATGTTTACATGCATGCCGCCTCCTTGATTTCATGTAACAATGTCAAAATCCTAGTTAACAACTTTCGGCCCGGTGAAAATTGCGACGAACCGGGAATCGAACCCGAGTCTTCTGTATGTGGGGTGGAGGGATGTCTCAGGTCTGGGTGGAAATGGTGAACAGTTGTGGACGGCATAGTGGCTAACACCTCTGCGATCAAAGTAGATGTTCCGGGTTCGATTCAATGCTCGTCGCCATTTTCATCTAACCGAAAGTTACACAATCCTAATGGAATAATCGACCTCCCCCACTCATTATATTATATTCGCGTCTTTTTACCCGTTTCCGCTCCGTTTCTATCCGATTCATCTCTTGTGAAACGTTAGGTTCAGCAACCGAACGACAAACGCGTTTAGGAGTGTGAATAATCGCGGATGTATGTCTATTCCGTTGTTAAGGATGCTGAATTCCTTCGCCGCCTTTGTCACGTCATGCGGTTACTCTGAGGTCAACCTTGCTCTATTGTGTTCGACACGTCCAACTCGCAGATATGGTACGACTGGTTTCTGTGGGTGCGGACGAAAAGCAGGAAGAATGTGGAGTAAAGACTGTGAATCCTCTTTGATTTCCATTTTTCTGTGTATATTATATTACTATCGAATCGTAAGATACTCTGATTTCTTTCCAGAAATTAAAGCAATGCCATTTCGTCCACGCAGTGATACACTATTACACTGGATTGCGTATTTCAACGATCACGTATTTCCTTTAAATCTGCAAGGTTTATATTGTATAAAAGTACAAAATTCTAATCGCGTATTTTCACTCTTCCCGAAATCGAGGAACGATAGTATAGTCGTGTAACGGAGTTGTAACATAAAAGTTTCTCATTGGGTTATCGCACTAGCTCCACTCTGACGAATTACCCACACTGAGAAATCATTATGAATGCGAGTATCCTAAGATTGGATGCAAGATTCAGACGAAGGAAATTATTTCTCCAAACCTTGGATAAGGGATATGTTTGGGATGTCACGTCCAAAGGTTTTGAGAAGTCTTTTCCTTTCTCTTCATTTCGAAACCTATTTTCTCTTTTTTAACTCATCGAAACCTATTTTCTCTTCATCGAAACCTATTTTCTCTTTTTTAACTCATCACTTGCGACTACTTGCTCGTGGAGGTGTGTTTGAATCAACGACCAGGTGAAAACTGCGACGGACCGGGACTCGAACCCGGGACCTGCAGCGCTGGCCGCAGGTGTGCTATCCACTGCACCACCCGCATCAACTCATGAAGCCCGTACACAACTTACGCGCGACCTTGTATTTCCCAGAATTTTTTTACCCGATCAATTTCCTCTGTTTTTTTTTAATCTGCCCGAGTCACTCTTGTATAATTTTGCAAAGTGTTCTGTATTTGTTGTGTTGTGTGTTGCAGGGCCTGCGTGGTGTGACGAGGGGCGATGCGCGCGCGCCGCCCCTTCTCGCCCTAGAACCTCGCTCCGCCCACTGTGAGGAGAGAACTTTCCGTGGCAACTATGCAAGATATGGCAACAATGCAACAACACTCGATCACATCTCCAGCTCCGGCTACGACGATATCCAACACTCAAGGTGCGTAATAGGATGACATGTGCTGCGTGGCAATCATGTCATTTGTGCAGCTCAGCGGTCGCCGAACTTGCGGGTCTCACGTGAAATTCGTCGTTTTAAATTCCGTAGACCACTATGTATTTTTTGATAAAGATTTAGTCGAAGAATTTTCAAAAAAAAATAAGTAATTTGTAAAATGAAACGCAACAATTTAACTTAAGAAAACTAAGATGCTTTTTTATAATAGAAAATAAACTGTGATATCTTGTTTAATCGAAGATAGTTATTAAATGGATGCAACAAAATAGTAAAGAAGTTATGTGTGAGAAATTGGATCTTGTTTGACTCTTAATATTAATTATACAAAAAAAAATTGTAATTGTAATTTTTACAATTATTTTTGTTTCTCAGATATTATTCGAAAGAAATAAACAATTTAATATTTAGATCGTATAAAAACTAGTTTCTTGTACAGAAGATAACAAATTTGCAATTTATTTTTCTGTGGACAACCGGATGGCGACAGCTGTTCAACCTTGCATTATAAAATAGTTGGGATGATATTTTCCAAACTTTGTTGATATTTTTATTTTTCTCAAAAGAATTTTGGAAAATATTTCAATGATACACTCCCATTGTTTGATAATCTATGTACAAAAAACTTCATTTTGTGATCTTGTGGAATTGTTTAGTAAGCATTATTATTATTATTATTATTATTATTATTATTAAAAAATTATTATANTATTATAGAGATTGATGTTAAAAATGTTGGAACACACCATATCTTTCTCATAACTAGTAATGGTGATTGACTTCGGATGAAATGTATCAGGAGTCGGACTAACGAAAACAAACAAGGGTGTATGCGCGCTTCCGCCGAAAGGTTAAAGGCAAATCGATTTTCGTGAGAAACGTAATCTCCCATCTGTGTCCTCGTTGAAATAAACCATCCAGGCGCTTTATTGTTCTCCGGAGCGGTGGCGCACTTTCCGTCACGCGACCTCTACCTGCGGCTGAATCTCAGGAGATCGGAGCACCAACCCCATCGATTGGCGAACATCGACCTCTCGAAGAGGCTTCTCTCCTTGGAGTGGATCATTCGCGGTCTCTCCACCCCTCCCCTCCCCGCGCACCGCACGAACCGTGTTATTTCCCATAGAAATGGAATCAATGTAGAATAGCGCTGTCCGACATATAGTTTGGCGAAAGCGTCGGCAGTACCGAAGGCAAAAAAAAAGTACATGTGAACGGGAAAACGCGCGTCTTGAGACTACAGCACAATTGAAGAATTGCCGCAAACAAGTAAAGCTGAAAAACACGCGAATACTGGCAGAAATTAATGTGACAAAAAATAGTTGGGGCGTACCTTATCTTCTGGGACGGGACAGATTATAGAGCAAGGTCGTATGGCAAAGCATGAAGCATGACGGTACCTACACCTCTGATATGTTAACAACCGGAATAGAAATTCTAGAAGGGGTTTTAGATTGTGGGTCGTCGCAAATTATGGAACAGCGGAAATATATTTTTGAAGCTTTACAAAATGAAGAACGAATTACTGTTTCAGATGTGTGGATATCATAGACATGATGAAAATGGGGAAGAACCCAGGCTTTGATAAAATTACAAGAGACGTGATAAAACGAATGTCCTTTAGACATATAGACGAGATCACGGCTATATTTAATATATGTAAGCAAATAGGTTATTTCCCACGTGCGTGGAAAATAGGCGACCTGCGTTTGTAGATGCTAATTGTGGATCTTTATTCCATTTAGGAAACCAGGGAATAAAGATCCATATTCCATTTAGGAAACCAGGGAATAAAGATCCACAATTAGCATCTGCGTACCGTCCAATAACCCGGTTATCAGTTATTGGTAAAATGTTCGACATACTACTTGAATGAGAAATCCGACAAACAATAGCAGGTAAAATGTGACAAACAGTTGGGATTCGTGAGGGTAAAGGAACAGAGGATGCTTTACAACAACTTGTAAACGATATAGACTGTGATAAAAACAAATATGAATTATTGATCTTTCTCGACTATGAAAAAGCGTTCGATAGTGTGACCTGGGAGATTCTGTTGGTAGAATTGCGAACGAAAGGCGTCGAGGAACGTACACTGAATTTAGTGCAGGACTAATTACGAGATGGAAGCATTGACTGGACATGGATATAATGCGTACTGGTGTAAAGAGGGGACTGAGGAGTGATCCAGGATGTATGTGCAGAGAAGGGGAAGAAAATATTGCCGACATATTGTTTGATTGCCCGTACTATGGTCAAGAACTTGCGGAATGCTATGGGGAAATAAAGAGAAGAGGGCTTTACATATGGGACGACTTTTCGCGGTTAATAAGTACGAAATAACATAGGTGCATAAAATAATAGTGCAAAATACTACGAGACTTGTAAGAGGTAAATTAAATGAGTGTACACGTGAATAATGTATGTAAACCTTGGTAATTACTACGCAGTAGCGGCCCAGGGGGGAAACAAAAATAAAATTTAAAAAAAATGAAATATCATAGCCCGCGGGCCATTTTTGATCGATCAGGTCAGCATGGGATAGGGTTTGGCAAAATATTGCCCTACGAATAAAACTCATGGGTCATATTTACATATTATTGACATAATATTTTTATTCTCATCTACGAACTTATATTACTTAAATGGGGAAAAATTAAATAAAATATTTCTTTATTTAAAAAAATATTTTAAATATTTAGTATTATCGTGAAATGTTTTATTGTAATGCATGACGGGGAAATTCCGAACTTAATTTTCTATTTTCTCTCGCGGGAGATGTCACGTCAAATCTTGATTTTGACTACATATATTTATAATAAAAAGTGGATGAAAAATTTTATGTAAAATGTACTATAACTGGCGAGCCGTAAAGATTGTTCGAGGACAGCATGGGGCCCGCGGGCCGCCACTTGGACAGAGCTGATGCAGAGTGACAAAATGGGAATATGAATACTAATTTATTTCTGTTACGGTTTGGACCAGGTCCAGTGGGATGATAGCAAAATCTTTTGAATGTTGATACTGAGATAAAGGTTTGTCGATACCTGGGAATTCGAACTCGACGCGTCCGACCGACCGAGCGACCGACCGCCGTCAGCTCGTCGCCGTGATAGGAATAAGGCAACAGACAGGAAGAGGCCACACCGCACTGTGAGCGTTCGCGCAGACCACAGGTGCGATACATACCTCACCTTGATTCGATTGCTCCACCTGAGGACGGAAGCCGCGGTGGAGTAGACGCGCCGACGCAGGAAACTTTGTGGATCGGTTTCCCAGGGCTCTCTGGCCGTGATTTCCGGATTCGCTTCCCCCGAACGTCCGTGCGCTCACCTGGACAGAGCTGATAAATCCTGATTATGGGTGCGCCCGAAAAAAAATACACGCGTGAAAACTTCCTTCGCGGTGAAAATATTTGTCGCTTGAAGATTGGTTTAGCGAAACATTCTGAGACTGTGTAATTTATTCGTAATTTTGGAAATTTTCTTGTAACTGTGATGAATCTGTATTTTTCATGTGGAGGAATTTACACTAATAGTAAAATGAAAAATAAAAACTCGCAATAATAATAATAATAAATATAAAGCCTATTTATTGAAATCGATAGAATGTAGGATGTGAAGACAGAAGTAGCTATCATTGTTGGCGCATTGGAAACTTTACCATGTGGCCTTGGTAATAATTTAAAGAAGCTCCCTGGAAATGCGAATGAATGGGACATCCAGGATATAGCTATGCGAGGAGCCGCCAATATTCTTCGCAAAGTGTTGTATGAGAACGCACAGGGTGAATGAACTCCTTAGGAAGATGGTTGTGACCTGGAGGTATTCTTAGATTTATCCGACTACCACAACCTCCGATCGTGAAAGTAGAGGACAGCAATAATAATAATAGTAATAATAATAATAATATATTAAACATCGTAGCCCTCAGAGATCAGGGAGGGAAGAGCATACTTTATCCAGAAGTCGGATACTTAACACATGCCACACTGTCAGGAACTACCATAGTACTGATCTTACAGAAATTTATTAATTTTTTCTTGGAAATTAACTGGCAATTAGGTAAAGAACCGGTGTTGGCAGTGACGGAGGAGAGAACATGATATTATTAATAGTAATAATAAATATAAACCCTAACCCCCGATCAGTCTTGCCGGATTTGCCTCAGACGCTGCCAGAACGGCTAGTACTTTCAACTGATATATCAATAAATGTCAAATTGTTGTTAGAACCTGAACGCTTTTTTCTCTAGAATGTTCTGATGTGAAGCCGTTCTGATAAAACTGTCAATATCTTTTGTTCTATGACAAAATAGTAAATGTAAAGTGAGGAAATTTCTCAGAGGGTTCTTGCGTCAACGAATCAACGACTCTTGAGATTTAGCTGTTGAGAAACTGAATTACGAAGATGTGATGTGTGTGTCCAGCGGAAGTTGACTCGTTTCGCCACATTGTTTTTACAATCCCCAGTGCGCGCGCGCGCGTCGCGTAATAGCGAGTGGAGGGCGCTCTCCCTAGCAGGCGCGTTCACGGTTTGATCGCGGCGTTTCTCTCCTCCTCCTCCGCCGTCGCGTCGCATAGGTTGCAGCGGCCTCCGGAAGGACGCGCGGACTTTCCGCTCCACGCGATTCGCCCGATGAGACAGACACATTGGGTTGGACAGACGCGTTTATCAGGCGAAGCGGGAAAACACGCGTTTCTAAATACGAGGAAATCATTCGCAGATAACTCTTCGAAGGAAAGTGAGACACTGGGGATTGGGGGGTTAACGTAGAGGCGATTTCGTAATTTCGTAAGCGTGATGGAGAAAGGAAATGAATACAATTTATTTTTAATCTGGTGGACGGTATCACATGTCTGCTGACCGGTGATGTATTCGTGGAGAGGCGAGTGGAACTGGTATTAAAATTAAAATATTCGATAACGAAAATTTGAAAACAATGTTTCAATCAGAACTTTTGGTCCTGATTCATTTTCAATAGAAAAATCTAAAAATTTTGTGTCACTAGTGATTATAATTTGGAAGTATTTATATTTAAGCAGAAATTTCACAAAAATTTGTTCCTACAAACAATTGTAATAAAAATCACCCAATTGTAAAGAACATACTCAGGAAGCTTAATTTTCAGATAACTATTAGTTTAAAGTAATAGTAATTTCTTCGATTAAATTGTATGTTCTGCTGCATTACAAGTTCCATAAGCAAAAACTAATCTGTGTGAAACGTTTGAATATTTAAAGTGTACCGGAATACATAGTTTTCAATCATCCACATAATTTCCACCATACACATAAAATTGTATTGACGTTCCTCTCCATTGAGTGATAATCATAGTGAGATAACACATCTTGAAAACCCGAACGGGAACGTTAAAAATATGCGAGAATGTTGATCAGGAATGAAGTATTCTCACATTATATTAAAATCTCTTTAAAAACATTTTATTTTCGAAATCATCTACTCCGGAAAAGAAAGGTAAAAATTCCGAGTCGGAGTGAGAAGTACCTCTTCACAGGAGACGACCGCTCACCTCCAGTCGTTCTTTGTTTCTTTCTTTCTTTTCTTTCTTTTTTTTCTTCTTCTCTTGAAAACAACACACAAACAAGATAAGACGCTCCTCTTCCCATCCTCCGAAGTGCGAAGAGGGAGGGGAGAAGCGAGTAGTCAGTCCCGCGGGCGCGGCGCGTTAGTAGGAACCGAGCACCTCCTCGCATCCTCGCCGCATCCTGGGCGTCCTTGCGTCAGATAGCCCCGCCGCTGTGGTTCCCCCCACCGCAGGATGTAGCCCAGCTTCCGTCCTCTGGTCGCCGTCAAAGTCTTCGTCAGTTGTCTCCGTCGACGCCACACGGGAGAACAGAACGAGCGACTCAGTTATTCCAACTCCAAATGTATAACTCGTAAATGAAATCATCAAGAGGCTATACGCTGATCGTGCTATCGACAGATTTGATTTCGTTCCGTTAAGATTATGGGAGTAGTAGTACTGTTTCGTTGAAAAGTCATTGCGTCTTAGCTTCCTAATAAATTTCGATGAGCGAAAATATTTGAGCAGAGTCATTAACACGATTCGTGGCATTTGCGTATAAATTGATTTTTTTTTAGTTTGGTGGATCGATAGTATTTGTTAAAAAAGTTAAAAATGATTCCTGAATTCGAAGGTAATGGTGTTGGATTGTCAGTGGTTAATTAAGTCTTGTAACATAGTTTTGAAAGTGAAGGGATTGTATGCTGCTGTGCTACAGATTCTCCGGTGGAGTCCATCTCGAATGCCAACTGCGCCGCCTCCGCCGCCGCCGCAGCGTCGCTGCAGGAAGCGTCGCGGACGCGCGCACGCGATGAAGAGCCCCGGCGACGACTGAGGAGCCATCACCATCATCAACAACAGCAGCAACAGGAGGAGGAGAAAGAGAACAAGACGAAGACAGAGGAGGAGGAAGAGAAGGGGGAGGGAGAGGAGGAGTTGATGAACAAGAAGGAGCAGGAGAAGGAGGAAGAAGACAACGAAGAAGAAGAGGAGGAGGAGTCGACGGAGGCGGGCTCTCCCTCGTCCCCCGCCACCGTCACCGCCGCCACCACCACGGGGGAAACCGCAGGCTCCGCCGCCACCGCTCCGTCCCCTCCTCCGTCCCAGGACGCTACCACCGCCCAGGACAGTCCTCTACCAGCTCCCGAACAGACGACAGTCAATGACGACAGAGACGACTCGGAGAGCCCGGTCGCCTCCGAAGAGAAATACCCTTGTCCCATCTGCGACACAGTTCTATCTTCCCAGCACCTCTTCACCCGACACATCCGCGTACACAACAACGAAGACGCGGAAGGAGGTGAGGACGGCCCCGCGAGGACGCCGCCGCCCGCCGCTGGAGGAGGAGGAGGAGCTAAGGGCTTCGTTTGCCGCGTGTGCGCGAAAGTGTTGAGTTCGGCGTCGTCCCTCGACCGCCACGTGCTGGTGCACTCTGGAGAACGTCCCTTCAAGTGTCGCGTGTGCGGCGTCGCCTTCACCACCAACGGCAACATGCATCGCCACATGCGCACGCACGCGACGGGAGGTAGTGGCGGCAGCGGAGACAGCGACGGCAGTTCGGACTGCGGCGCCTCTCCAGGGCCCCATAGTCCTTCGAGTCCGCATTGCAATCTGCCGAAGAAACGGCGAATGTCGCCTCCGGATAGCAGTTGCGGTAGCGGAATGGACGAGGACACTCCTCCGCGTCTGCGTTCTCCGGCGCTTAGCGATCCCGGATGCAAGCGCAAGGCGCACGACTTCGACGACTCTGAGCGGCGGCGCGTTCGCAGCTCCCCTGGGGCGCTGACCGACGCGGACCTCCCTCATCAGCAGCAGCAACAGCAGCAGCAGCAGCGATTGCGGTGTCCGCGCTGCGGCCGCGACGACGCGCAATCTCTTCAAGAGTTAGAGGCTCACCTGGAAGAAGCGCACTCGGAAGCCACCAGCAACTGCGGCGGAGTGGCGTCTTCGGGTGGCGTGGTGCGTTGCCAAGTGTGCGACGCCTCGTTCAAGAACCCGCGCGCGCTCAACATTCACCGCTTCACCGTGCATCGGGAGGCCGCGCACGCATCCTCGCATACGTCTCCGCAGCAGAACGCCGGCGCCGCGTCGCCTCAATCGCGCGCCGTCATCGGCTTCAAAGACCTCACATTCGTCGACTTCAGCAGCGAGAAGTTCCCGCACATCGCCCGCATCGTGTGCGAGCGCAGTCTGCATCGCCCCACCAGCGTCTACCATCGCTTCCAATGCGAGGTGTGCGGACGCGCGTTCCCCTGCGGCAGCGCGCTCGACATCCACCGCGCGGCGTGCGTCGGCGACCTGTCGCCTGTGCAGGGCGGTCCGCACCTCGGCGACGCGCCCACCGATCTCACGAAGCGCGGCTCGGCTGTACCTGCCAGCGAGGAATCTGAAGAAGAGATGGAGGAACGTAAGAGGGACGATTTCTTCGCCGGATTGGATCTGCGGAACAAGTCGAGTGCGTCGCCTTCTCCAGATTTCAACAACCAATATTTGCGACATCGAGAAGAGCGCTTTGAGAGTGCGCTATACTTCAATGCGGTAGCCCCTCCTCCACCCCCTCCGAGAACCGATCTCGCCGATATCCAGAGCATTATCACTGTAGCTGCGAGTTCAGGAGGGATGTTACAAGATCTGTCTGGAAGCGGTAACTCCTCGGGCTCCGCCGCCGGCGAGGAAGAGCAACAAGACGACTTCGCGGCCGAGTTCCGGCGCATGAAACTCAAGGGCGAGTTCCCGTGCCGTCTGTGCACCGCCGTATTCCCCAATCTGCGCGCGCTCAAGGGACACAACCGTGCGCACTTGTCCGGCGCGACGGGTCCCTTCCGCTGCAACATGTGCCCGTTCGCGCACTCTGACAAGGCTGTGTTGGTGCGCCACCTCCGCACGCACAACGGAGATCGCCCTTACGAGTGCGCGCTGTGCAACTACGCCTTCACCACCAAGGCGAACTGCGAGCGCCATCTTCGCAACCGCCACTCGAAACTGACGCGGGACGAAGTGAAGAAGTCCATCATCTACCATCCGTCTGAGGACCCCACCAACGATCCGGGATTCGTGGCGGAGGCTGCCGCCGTCGCTACGGGATGTGTGACTGTGCTCCCATCCCCGCCGCCCCCGCCCCCACCCCCGTCGATGGCGAAACGCGCGCTCGTGTTCAGTGAAGAGTCCCCCGCCGCCGCGGCCCCCGCGGAACCTGTCGTGACGACGGCCCCCGCGCGCCCCTGGGAGCCGTTGCACGACGCGACAAGCCGCGCCAGCCTCCGCAGCGACGAGGGCGACGACCAGCCCCTCGCCGCCCCACCTCCATCCGTCCCCGCGACAGACCACTGCTTCAACGAAGACTCACACGACGAGGAACTTCTCAAGAGATCCAGCATCGAAACACTAGTCAGTTTAGCCAAAAGCAACAGCAACAGCAGCAACGGCTCCAGGCCGTTCCCCAAGCTCTCCCCGATCCCCTCCTCGAGAAGCGAAGACCAAAGAATAGTCAATCACGAGAACCACATGATGGACTACGAACAGGAGGCCACTTCCCCTCTGGATCTCAGCATGGACGCGTTGGACTTGAGCAAGAAGAGAGAGACCTCTTCAGCAATCATATTCTCCTCTACCAAAAGCGTCACCAACGAAAGCAAAGACGAAGAGGCATATCCTCAGGATCTGTCTAGGAAGAAGATCTTGGAATTCAACAAGATGAGTCCCGGGATGAACATCTGCCCGCCGTTCTCGGAGTCGCGCAAAGAGGTGGAGTCGCCCACGCCCTTCGGAGTCGCGTCCAAGATGGAGGTGAGCGCAGCAGCGGCCGCGGCGGCGAATCTGTACGCCAGTCGCCATCTGGGACCGCTGTTCGGTGGCAACGGCCTGACGGCGGCGACCGCTTTCGGCCCCGCTGCTGCCGCGGCAGCGGCGGCGGCGGCCATGGGGCCCTTTCAAGGGCTTCCGCTTTTCCTACCCGCGGTGCCGCAGTCTCTGTATCCCACGGCGGCGGCGGCGGCTGCTGCAGCTGCGGCGGCGGCCGCGGCGGCGTCTAACCACCAGGAGATCGCGGATATGAAGGAGCGCTTGCAGAAGGAGCTCATCAGGGGTCTGCAGCTCACCTCGGGCGGGACGTTGCTCGATGTTCACGGAGCGGCGGGCCAGTTGCGCGCTTTCCACAATCAGGTGAGAGAGTTCTTTCTATTGATGGTTTCTCGTCAGCTCTTCTGAAAGTAACCAGTGACGGATCTATGGGGATGGAGCTAAGGGTGCTATAGCCCCCTCATTGGACCTGAACTCTCAACAGATAAAGGCATACTTTGCTACATTATACAATTAATAAATTTGGTTACTATTTAATATTGTTAATCGTTGATTATCTATTTTATGAATTGATATATTTTATTTAAATATTATATTTATAAGATTTGTGTTGTAAAACCATGATTTTCAAACAAATTCTTCCCAGATCACTACTCGGTTAGTCACCCCCCCCCCCACACACACACATAACTACAATCTAGAACCGCCACTGATTGTAATTAAATAAGGGAAACCAACCTGAGATTTTTAGTAGACACTTTTATTTTGATTCAAATTAATAAAATACAATACACGTCACAATTATTGCTCTCGCACACCGACAGCGGTGGTCTAGTGTTGGCTTCCACGATCCCGCTGAGCGGTAGAGCATTATTATGAAAGAATTAACATTATTATGATCCTAAGTAAATTTAATGAAAGAGAATTTTTTACATTTGCTAAATATTAAACTGAAGCATCTTATTTTTGGACTTATTAGGAACTTTGTAATACCTCAAACATTGATAGTACTTTATTAACCGAGGAAATAAGAATTTATATATAAATGTTTATTTTATAGGTCCTCGCTGATACTGCCAGAAATAAAGAATCATTGAAAATGGAAATAACTGACGCTTCTCTGGACATCAAACCTCTGGCAAAACCTCTGCCGCCATCCCCTGTGCACAACAACATCACCAACAATCTCTGTATCCCCAACGTGAAAAACAATAATGACAATAACAACGTGAAACCCGGACGGGAGAGGGAAGCACCGGGCGCGGTGAAGATGGTGATCAAGAACGGCGTGTTGATGCCGAAGCAGAAACAGAGGCGCTACCGCACGGAGAGACCGTTCGCCTGCGAGCATTGTTCCGCGCGCTTCACGCTGCGCTCCAACATGGAACGCCACGTCAAGCAACAGCATCCCCAGTTCTGGAGCCAACGCCAGCGAGGAACGGCCCCCGTCATGAACGGCCCAAGTCGCAGAGCCACGGTGAACGTGCCCATGCCTCCCCAACCCTCGCCGTTGTCTTTGCAACCGAAAGCGGAACTCCTCCCGGACGAGAAGAAGCCCATCTCCATTTTTGACAGGCTCAAGGACGGCGGCAAAGACGACGACAATGACGTCGCCATCAAAGGCGGCGACGGAGGAGGAGATGGAGGGGGAGACGAAGACAACAATAACAAGACGTTCATTTCGGATGAAGTGAGGCATCTGATAGCGCAGCAACTCAAATCCAAACGGAGCTCGGCGGCGACGCCCGAGCCGGCGGAAGAGGAAGATGGCGATGGTGAGTTGGTTATTGATGAGGAGAAAGTTCCCGACGAAGATTCGGTCGCGCCTCCCGTTTCTTCATCCCCTCTAGCCAATGCAGTCTCTTCTTCTAACACTACCACAACTACTACTTCTATTACTACAACTACTACTACTACTACTATTACTGCTACTTCTACTGTAACTTCTACCGCTACTACTACTACTACTACTTCTGCTTCCCCTGCTGAACCCTCTTCTGTGGCCGCTGCGAACCCCACTAAGACACTCGCCGCTAAGACCGCCGCCTCTTGCGCAGCTCCCTCAGACCCGCCGAGACCGGAGCGCAAAGACGCCCTGGAGGGGGGAGGAGCCGATCTGGCCAGTGTGTCTCGACTCTTGGACAATGCCTCCACTCAGACTCAAGCATTCCAGCAGTACTTTCGTGGCACCCAAGACGGAGAAGAATTCGGACGCGAGGAAGGGAGCGAAGAGGATGAGGAAGGACTGGTTGCCGGTAGCAACAGCGAGGGCAACAACTCCGGCAGTGACGAAAACAAGTGAGTTGAAAGCGTGTTTTTATGTATTCAGTTGGTAACTTAAATTTTACAATGTTAAACCGTTTTAAGAAATAAAAGATAAACCTCTCATTTAACATCTTAGGAAGTATTCTCTAGTCAAATTGGCCATTGGTGTGGCCATCTGTTATCGCCTAACGGCCATTGTTGGCCATATGAAATGAATGGCCGTTTGGCGTTAACAGATGGCCACGCAATGGCCAATTTGACTATTCTATTCTTTTTCATGTGTGAATTTTTAATTTCGTTTTGTTTGTTGCAGGTCAGAGTCAGAAGCGGCACCAGCTCCTGGAAAAAAGAAGAGTGCCTATTCTCTGGCACCGAACAGGGTTTCGTGTCCGTTTTGTTTGCGCAAGTTCCCGTGGTCCTCATCTCTCAGAAGACACGTCCTCACACACACTGGCCAAAAACCTTTCAAATGTCCCCATTGTCCCCTTCTTTTTACCACAAAGAGCAACTGTGATCGTCACCTTTTGCGCAAGCACAGTAACAATAACAATAACAGCAGCAATAACAACAATAACAACGCAAGTACTCACAGTAGCAATAACAGTACTTCAACCACCACTCCGTCGAACAGTACCAGTGCTACCAATATTAGCAATAGCAGCAGTGGCAACAACAACAACAGCAGCAGCAGTGGTGGGGGTGGTAGTAGTGGTACTGAAACTTCACCTGTGGCTGCCCAGGTCAGCACAACCACTGCAGCTGGAAATAACAGCAATAATTATACTATGCGTAATGTCCCTGAGAGACCTTACAAGTGCCAGTATTGCCCAAGCTCAACCTTTTCAACACTCAGCAATCTCAGGAAGCATGTCGCATCGAAGCACACAAACAGCAGCAGTGGAAGTTCTCCCCCCACCAGTCCCCCCCAGCAAACTTTGCCCTTACCTGGACCTGGCTCTGATGCAAGCGACCCGAGTGGGGCTGGTAGTCACTATGAAGAAAGCCACTGTGGGAGTGGCAGTGAAGATGGTGACACCGATCGACACACCTCAGAGTCTGCCGAGACTCCCAACAGTGCACCCCTTCTTCCTCCTCCGGTTCCGTTGGTGGCAACTCCTGTGAGAGACACCTCCAGTAACCCAGCAGGAGGGAATAACAGCTCCAGCGGAGGGAGTGCTTCTTCAGAGCTGCCTTTTAAGTGCCATCTGTGTGACGGAGGATATGCCGAACGCAAGGATGCACTGGACCATATCAGAGATGCACATCCTGCAGAGTTTAAACTTTTGATGTCCAAGGGAGCTTTGGATACAACAGCAGAAGACAATGCTCATGCCCAACACCATGGCGGTAATCAGAACCATGAGGAGAGCAGTCCAACTGCTGATGAAAACATTGAGCAACTTCGTGGACGCTTTCCTGATTATGCCAATAGAAAGGTAAGCTAGAATCTTTCATTGTGATACTTGTGTTTTGACGAGTGACTCTCTTTATTTATTAATTCAAATTGTTTTGAAAGGCTTATGAACCCCTCATGACTTTTTTTTTTCTCTTCCCAATACTCACTTTGCTTGAATTTCTCTATTATTTGGAATGTTATTCTACTCCAAGCAAATTGTTCTAGTGGTTGAAAATATAAAAAAAAGTTTCAACACGAATCACACCATTTTTTTGAATTTTACTTTTCTGGGGTTGCATTGGATACTACTGGGTTAGAATTAACAATTTAAATATTACATTCTATGCCTGAAAGCTTTTGTTAATTTTTAGAAGGGTTTTTAAAACTTTTAATGCCTTTCAGGTCATGTGCGCTTTCTGTATGAGGCGCTTCTGGTCAGCAGAGGATTTGCGGCGTCACATGAGGACACACACTGGAGAACGCCCATTTTCTTGTGACATTTGCCGTCGCAGATTCACTCTGAAGCATAGCATGCTCCGTCACCGCAAGAAGCATGCCGCCGGTGGGTCTCTAGCCATACCTGCAGTTGGTGCATCCAATAGTCAAACTGAAGATGGCTCCGCAGCAGCCAGTGGTGATGAGGATTCTCCTGATGCAGCCCAGCCACTGCCTCCCTCATCCTCGAAGGCGACTGGATTTTCCACTGTTAATCACAATAACAATAATATAATCCCTGGATCTGCTATCACGAAAGTGGCTCAGCGTCGTCTTTTGGAAGCAACAAATGGAGAAGAGGAAACAGACTTAATAGGTAACCTTCTTGGGATTCAAGATAAGTCAATCATTGACAAAATGTTGCAATCTAAGTCAGCAGATGATGCTGCTAAACTTCTTGGTGTAAAGAATAGTAGCCCAGAGTAGATATTTTCTATTATTGGATGACCATGCATTTTAATTACAATACATGCATGTGTTTTAGGATCCAGAAGATACTGTCAGAACAAACAATTTACGTTGCCCCTCACTCATGTTGCAATCTGCCATGCAAATCTCTTTCTGTTTGCAAAACATACTCAATCAAGTGTTTGACAGAATGTGGAATCTCGTGTACTCCAGAAGCTGTTGGTTATTAGCTAATTGCATTCATTACTACCAGTAATAATTTCTGTGTTTAATATGTGAAACTTAAAATGACTGAGCTAATCACAAACTCGGCAAGTTGGTGGAAGGTCAGTCGATAGCTTTAATTCAAAGCCAATACAATGTACATATTTACATTAGTCAAATTAAGTCAATTATATTATGGAGGTATAATAAAGTTTCATTATATTGAGGCCTCATCAGATGAATTTTACTTGTTAACCATGTTAAAATAAGCCATATGGATGAGGTGGTTAATTGCATGATATGAAGTGACAAAAACAGTGTGTTATTTATAGAATGTTATCTAAAGGAAAATGAAGGAATTATAGTGTGGCTACCCTAGTCAGCCTTCATACATTGCACTTAGTAAATTAATCAGAAATGGAAGGAATGATTCTTCCTCAGGGTTAACTCAAAGAACTGCAATAATTATGAAGTAAGTAGTCAAATGAAAATGATCTTTTATTACCATTTTAGAGTTGATTTAATGTTCAAATCTAAATCTTAAATAATTTGTTTTGTATGTATTTGTAGATTTACATTAATATGTTGTATGTCTCTGTGAATGTGTGTGTGTTGCACAAAGTTGCATTAGTGTGAACCAGTGTGATCCACTTTCTTGAAACATATCATGGTTGTGTTACCGAATCATTCCACTGTGTAGTATATATTAGAATGTTTGCTCTCCATTCTACGGTTGAATAAGATTTGGAAGTATTTCTGTATTATGTATCCACTTCACTGGTAGTTCACTTGAAACTTGTTTTAACATCAACTGAAATTGAATTTCTCCTAATGCAGATATTACAGTATTCAATTCCCATGTTCTTGTAAATATTGTAGTTAAATTAGTATGAGGTGATTATGAATCTTTCAAGGTCTTTATAGTTAGTAATACTAGTTAATTAAAATTACAAATGCTACAGTCATGAACACTTGAATATTTCTCAGAATTTCCTTTGAAAGTATTATGTACAAGTTTTTGGAATTGTAAATAAGCAGCAAAGTCTGTGTTGCTAATCTTATGAATTATGAAAAATTACTCATTTGATCTTGCTAGAAAATATTCTGGAAATCACTTGGCAATGTTTATTGCTTTTCTAACCTTTTGTTGGTTAGTGGGAGATCATGTGTATTCTTGACTGTATACTTACATTGCAGCAAAAACCAAAGACACATGTATTATTATCCTTACCATATTAGTTTCTTCATAGCTGGCACTATACCAGTGACTGTACATATTTATATTTTGTGTTTATTAGGTTGGCAGCTATTTGCATTATAAAATAATGATGTAATGGAAGTGTGATAAATATATTTTTGAAAGCAGGTATTGTTTTGTTTTTGCCAGCCTGATTCATGCATAACTCGATATACCATTGTCAGTTGTTTATGTCCAGACACTGAAAGCAATAGAAAATCATTAACTCTATTGCATAATGATTTTCCCCCCTGTTAAAACAGACTGTAATGCTAATCTACTGTTTCATGTGAAAATGAAATCTTTAAAGTTATTTACAGATGGTTGAATTTGAAAATAATATTTCTCTGATTTTAGAGAAATGTAGATTCTCTGGTATAATAAAAAATTCCTTAAAAGAATTTTCATTAGAGTTTCTTGTATATATAGAAATAAATTTCTTACTTATAGGAAATAGTGTTACATTTTAAAAATTTGTCTTAAAAGTGTGAGTATAAATTTCCTCTTAAAAGTACTTAACCCTTACTCCTTTTTATTACAAGAAATGAAAGAGTGGAAATTGAGTGCATTTCTGGAATACAGGTGACTCAAGGGTTTGATGTTGCAAAGTTGTGTATACCTGAATCAATGAGTGAGTTTAATTTCTGTGAATTTATTGCACTAGTTTGTCTTACAGTATTTGAAAAAGAATAAAAAATCAAAATTGGCATTAATACATATTTTTTATGGCTTGTGTTGTAAGCTGGTCTGCATGCATTTGTTTTGGGCTAAAAATCAAAACTAATACCTATTATCAAGTAATAGCATACAACTTAATCACATTCCTCTTGATAAATATGTACACTATTTACATATATAATCAATGATTAAAGGTCATCTTCTGTTATTATCTGTGTTGTTATATTGTTCAGGCTTACTTTTTTATCTGTTATATTGTGTACCATACTTTTATTTATTTTTGTTGACTCTGTGACAAATGAGCAGAATGTTCATATTGGGTAAAGACAATATTGGGAATCATTTCACAGATAATTGATATTTGGCCCATTTGTACTATTTGTGTGTGTGTGTATTGATACACGTTGGAGAACAGTGATTAGAACTCAAAGAAATAAGGCTATTAGCACATTTATCTATATTTTCTCTATTAAGAAGAGACATGTATTAAAATGAATTATCATATGAGAGATATTTTATTTCAAATACCTGCACAACTGTGTAAAAGTAAAATCATACTAAATGCAAGATATCATTTCAGTTTATATCTATCTTTTTTTCTTTTTTTTTATCAATGCAGGAATATTTTTCCGTAGTCTTAAAGACTTTTTATTACATATCATAGTTGGTGTTACCTCTATGAAGAGTGTATTTTTGTGTTTAGAGGCTTTTATTTTGTGTGCTTGTGTACATGTGTAAGTGTGTGTATATATTTATATATCATCATGAATATATACAATCAGTTTCTGTATATTAATAATAATTTAAGGAATTACACGTTGTAAATAGAAGAGATTTTTAATGTGGTTTATTTCTTCTCCCTTTTTTTATGTGAATTATATTTTATCTTTGAATTATAATGTATGAATCTTTCAAGAATGTATTCACTTTTGAATGTGGGCAACATGAAATGATGGATATGAAATTACTCAGAGAAATGTTCTTGCCAATTTCTCATAATTGCCATAATGAATTGTGTAAAAAGAAGTTACAGGAAACAATTTACATGTTCACATAAGTCAACTCTTAATAATTTGTTTCGCATCATACCTTTAAAAAAACTGTAGAAATTTGGTAATTTTTAATGAAATCTTTTATACTGATTTTTACTTATCTAGCCCTAACCCTTACAATTAAAGTAACAATTGTTTTAAGTGTTAGAATTAGAAAAGAACAGTATAGGAGGTTTTGTGCAAGGCTTTGTTTAAAAGTAATACTGAATAACTTCATATTGTTAAAATTTGTTATGCCCATTTAGCACTTATTGGATTGTTAGTCACTTGTAAGACATGTCTTTTCATGCAAGGAAATTTGCACTATTCCTTGAGTTTTTGCACTCCTTAAATTTTGTTATTTCTATAATTTGTGAAAACTTGAAAGGTTTTATGATTTTATATATACATATATCACTCATGAAAATCTTGGCTCAAGAAATAAAAATGTGTGTACATTTTATTATGAAAGGGTTTGTTCCTTTGGAAACCAAATAAATCTTTCCCAAAGATATCAATTATAAAGTTGTATCATTTCATTAAATTTTTTTATACAACCTACCTGTTCCTTTTACTTGTAGAATGCCTATGATATGCTAAGGACTTTTGGTGATGAAGTAATGCTTGTAATAAGTCACTCAGCTTATACAAAAGAAATGTACTCTTAACTGAAACTGAAAATTTGATTTTCTTAAATCTCTTGTTTGTACTGCTATTAATTTTTAAAATTTTCAATGAATTAGAACTGCTTTGTGTTCAATATCATGCTGTAAGAAACAAATTTAAATACATTTTGTGTAAAGAACGCTTTTCATGTCCATACTTCAGCTCTTCAGGTAAGAGGAATACCTGCTAAATGTTAGAGCAGTGAAGAAGAATATTTGCATTTGTGTTGCGAAGAGTTAATATCTTTCATTTATTTAGTCTCGCAATGAAAATCGTATCATGGAATTAGTATATTTTTGTTAAAAGTGGGAGACTGTGTCCTCTAATATTGAATAATATTGAATTGAATCCCTTCAACTTTGATCATGTAATAACACTGTTTTAAAGGATGAATAAAATAAAGAAGCGCACAAACAGATATCATCTGAACTAGAGGGCTTCCTAAGGAATTACTTTTACTCCTTGCCATGTGGGTATGTTTGTACCTGGGGATCTTTGTCACCTCCTCTTGTACATTCAAGTATTAGAAAAGTTTTGTAATGGAAAAAATAATGAACATAATTTTAAATTTTTTAGAATGTGTTCTTGGAAAGCATATAATAAAATTTATGTGAACAATGTATTTAGTTTACTCGAAATGGAATTCTGCATCAGTTCTTTATTCCACATTCTGATAAATTTTAAAGATAAATTGCTCCAGGGTTGGCATTATTGTGAGTAAACTTGTCCGAGCAGACAGCGTTTGATCCATCTCAATAGCAATCCATCTGTGGACCATAGTCCAAGATGGTCACTGATTTTGATGGTATAGTAGCTCATCAAAAATCTTTTACTTTGGAGAAGAAATAATTGTTTACCAGAAACGATTTTGCCATTTGCATTATAACATTTGTGTCAGTTTTAAATATCTCATAATAATAACTATTATTTGATTCTATTAATACTTCAATGTTTCTTTACTTTATGGGTAATATTTATTTTGTTATGGATTATAAAGAAAAAAAATCATATTCCACTACATCAAGAACATTAATATTTTTAAAGGGAGGATAAACACCTTGAATACAGAAGAAATTTCTGAACAATTTTCTTTTAGAGTATTGTCAAATTTTTGGTGGAGAGGGCAGTTCCATTTTAGGTTTATGATCCCAGTTTAATGTTTCTCCTCACCTGTGGATGCATGAAAATGTGACTTATTTTGGGAGAGGATAAATTAAACAGTTGTATAATATTATACAAGGAATAAAAATTGAATTTGAAGAATAGCTCCCTGACTCTCATAATTTCAATAATTCACTCTCCTGGTTATTTCTTTTTACACACCTCCTAGAATAAGGAATGCTGGATTGGGAGCCAAAATAAATAACACTAAGCATCTCACAACCAAATGAAAACAAATAAAATATTTAATAATGATGAACATAAGGGATTTAAAATAATTTATATGGCTGTTTTATATGGAGAAAAAAAGCTATTATACTCTCCAGATACAATCAAGTGATTACTCCATCAGTTCAATAAAAATACCTGAAAAAAACTAGAATAACCGAGATTAGAATGGAGCTACACAGTTACAAGTTAGATGGTGTGCATAAACTTAACAAGGTTGAGGAAAAGACTATCTAACTCAATTAGCACATTGTTGGATTGAGGGTATTTAAAATTGGTCCTAGAGATTTTCAAATATTTGGAACACAATTTATGGTGGGTTTCTTAAGACCTAACCATGATTGAATATAAAATAATTAGGCAAAAATGAATTTTTGAGGTAAATTTTTTTATTTTAAAATATCACAATGGAGTATGTACTAAATAAATAGTAAACTACTCCAGAATATCACAATTTACTAACCATTGATAAGCCATTTTCTGGAGACTTCATATGTACTGTATATAGTAATACATACTGTTCATTCTCTACCATAAGTCATGATCAATGAGAGAAGTTCATTGTCATTAATGACTGAATAAAGAAGTTAGTTGTGTTAAAAAAAGTTAGTTAATATTTTGTTTGTGGAAATGGCTCTGGCCTACTGCTTTTCCACCAAAACCTATGTACATAATATGATTAACAAAGATGAAATAATATTTTACTAAAATATGCAATATATATTGTTAGTGTAAAACATGTTACACTAATATAATATTTAAATACACAACCATGCAAAATTAACATACATTAATACAAACAACAGGAAAAGTAAGGAAGTGGGAAAAAAAAAAAAACGAAGAAGGTATATTATAAACACTTATATTTAAAATAAAATAAAAATAATCTAATATTCATAAGATGAACAAGAATCTTCTTAAATATTACATCTATTTTATACATGCACATATTTCAAGAAATTAACAGTAATAATTGGGTTATTTCTTTAAAATTAATATCAACGTTTGAGATTGTTTTGATAATAAATGAAATTTACATTTTTATTTAAACATATTAAGAGATGTGCGGCTCCTGATTTCAAGTGGTAAGCTTTTGTGACATTTATTGCGAAACATGTTTTATAAACAAGTTATTTATTTATTTGTTTATTTATCTTAAGGCAAATATTCTGGTCATTAATATAAGTTCTAGAATGATTAAAACAATTTAATATCCATTAAAATTATTAAAAAATTAATATTAATACTAAAATCTTGACAGAATAGTGTACCACTATTACAAATCACTGTAATGTACCTTTGCTGCAAATCTAGTCCTTGGATCCATTCTTTTGCTGGAGGGGTGGCATTCAAGAAGTCCTCAGGCTCTGAGTTTGCAATGGTACACTTGATTATGTGTCAGTTGATACACCTCACCACAATCGCAGTATGGGTTTTAGTGAGAAATCTGTGTTTCTAAAACATACAACCAGTTTCATTGGGTCCCGTCTTTAATCTATTATAAACCGCTCATCCTCATTGGGGTCGATCAAATTGATAGGGGTGGTATTCTAGAGTTAGTAAATGAGAGGTCTTCATTTAGACTATTCTTGTACCAGTCTTTCAGTATACATTCTCCTGTATCGAACATGAGTAAATGTTTTTCTCATATTTATTAGCAGATATCCTAGATTTTAGTGGATCAAAATGGATGTCTGTAATATATTTACGTATGGGTAGTTCTTTGTTTTTTTCTCTATTAGACATTCTTTGTACATTCTCATTATGATTATGAGGTTATATTTTCCATGAATTTGAGAAGGTTTAATAATGCTTAAGGCAGTTAGCCAAAGAATGAGATTTGATTCAATAGTGCCATCTGTTTTGTTTTTATATATTGAGGCTTTAGGGCTCGCCAATGTCTAGGTCACTAGAGCCCTTGGTGCCATTTGTTGTAGTGGATACAAAGTACAATTTAGGGAATCTTTACTGGTGGCACTGGGGATCCAGGGGGTCAAAAGTTTTGTTTTGGAGTTATTTATACTGTCTATAGAATAAGAAGTTTCTGAGATTTTAGTAGTCTACAAATAAAAATTATTTTCTGAAATTGTATGAATTCCAGCAAAAACCATGTGCTTTTATTTTAAGTTTAGTGATTTTAATTTTAAATTACGGGTTTCTTTATTTTCATCCAATTATTGAAAGTATAATACTAATTTGACCATTAAAATTTAATTAATTTAAAATTACTTATGCCCTTGTAAAATTACTTATATCATTACCAAAAGGCAGATCATTCTTTTTAATTAAAATACTGAATTTTCATGATTCTAAACTTCAGTCTTTGGAGGGAAAAAGCATTCTTTATCAAAAGAAACAAATCACTACCATTTTACAACTTCTGAACCGGAATCAATTGGGGAACCTCTGAGGTCTCGTAAATGTGTGTCAGTGAACCTTCAATTAATGATCTGATTCACACACTAAATGACAAGTATCCAATTTGCTTATTGTACAGTCACTTTTTAGAGCTCACACAGCTGATATCCTTGACTTTTTCTCATTTTAGACCTCATCACAACTTGGTGTCACAAGGAGGCATTTAATCCCCAACTAGGCAGTAGTTGTGACAACTAGCTTGAGGGTGTAGATCTATGCTTCAGAATGTTGGTCTTAATAATTTAAGGTTCTTTATAATGAGTCATTATAGAAATTTAAGATGGTTTAGTGATAAGATTTTAAAGAGGAGATTAATGCAATGGAAGGTACACCTGTCATTTAATATTAATATGTTGTAGTCATCATAGCATTTAAAGAAGTGAGCAATCGGAAAATTCAAGAATTTTCTCAATTGTAAATCTAAATATTTAAATAAATCGATTGTCAAAAAAGCAGTACAAACTTCATATGACTAAATTAGGACAATAAACTAATTTAGTTAATCTGACACACATTTTGAATTGATCAGAGAACAGATGGTTTGCGATTTAAATACATTACATCACAATTTCAAATTGAGGATGAATTTACTTGATATGATTTTTCTGAAGATTTAGAGGAATTTTCCAATATATTTAATGAGGTGAAAAGTGAAATAGGTTTTCTTTACACAAATCCACCAGACAAATTACTTCAAAGTAAAAAGAGAAATTTTGGAAATTGATTATTCATTTTATGGTTCTTTCACTTTTCCAGATATATTTTTATGCATTTTATTAAATCATCAATGACAGATTTTCTTTATTTGAACTATGCTTCAGTAAAAATAGTCTTACTAAAATATGATCACCGACTAAGATGACCAGTTTAAACCTCAAATGATAAGGCTGTGTCATATGTGACTTTTCATAGTGGTGGATAACATTTAAAAAATGGAAAATATTAGCATGTTCAATGAGACTATTTATAAATCTGAGCCTGAATCTGTTCCATTGTGAAACCTTGTTGTTAGTGGGGACCTTCGCTCCTTGGGCACCTTTGGGGCCTGCTGTGGGATAATTTGACTGACTGGACTTTCTTGTTTGAAGGTAAATGGTAAAGCTCTCTGCAAGTCCAGTTTGAGAATATTTCTCCTAATTCAGGATGACTGGCTTACTGAAGGATCAAAAATCAGGAGAGAGTTGAGACAGTGGATCAAATATATGCCATCTTATTTTAGAAAAGGAAACAAGAAATGTTGAAGGGAGGTTCAATTACAATGCTTAAACTTAAAAATTACTCCCATATGACAAAATTCAAATTGGGAAATATTTCAAGTTTAGAAAGTTGACTTGAACAAGGAATAGAACATATTATCAAACATGTGGATGTGAAATTATTGCAAAAAGACAGTGTATCTATAAATTAAAGTTTATTGCATATGTATAAAAATATTTGATTTACAATGTGTATAGTTTACAAAGAATTAATATTCATTAAATTGGTAATCACATTACATAAAGAAGAAAGTATTTTATTTGTTTTAATGGCAAAGTAAAGTTGAGGAACAAAAATAATAAATAAATTATAAAAGTTTTCACCAGGGTTGGAAAAAACCTAATATCCAAAACTATCGATAAATTACCATTTCTATTTAAAATGGTACTTTTCACATTAATGAATAAATGAAGAGATTAAATTCTGCATATCATTATTAATACTGGAAATATGTATAATATACAAATTTTATAAATGCACACACTCACTCAGACACCTACAAACATTTTTTTTTCCAGTGAAGAATTGAAAATTAGCATCAGGAACAAAACTTTTTGAAAACATTTTCAGTACCAATAGTTTAACATGTTTTTAGAACTTGTCATTTTTTTAACTCTTGTTTTGTATTGGCAAATTGAGAATTTCATAGAACTATTAACTGTCTACAACATATAAGTACTTATCACTAAATATCTTTTGGAATGTCAAAATAAATTATACGCTAAGTCCTATTTACTAAAACGGTTTATAGATTAAAATAGAGATCTAAGAGATTTCCAGAATATGAAAAAAAATTTGCTCTATTAATTCTTAACTATTTGGATGTCTCATAATCAATACTTCGAGAATCATATTTACAATACATAAGAGAAATCCAAACTGTAGATCTGAACTATGAACAAAATCGCATCAATGATATGATGGAACAGTCTTTTACATGTTGTTGATCCTCTCCTTCAAGGCCTTCAGTTCTTGTGCAATTCCTTCTGGTAAATCATCACCAACTTGCTCTTCCAAGTACCTGGCAATTTCATCCACCTGCAAGAGAATGAAAGAGTTAAATATGCGACAAAACACTTTGAAACAGTGTCATGAATATAATACAATATTTAGTACTAATCCAGAACAACTTTCGTAGATAAAACAATTTGTTGATCAAAGAGCCATGATGAAAGGTTGAGGGAAATATGTTCCATTCAAAAGGTAAAAATCTTTTATGAAGATAGATTCAATAGATTAGCAGTTTGTTTTATTACTTACCTCTTGTTTCCAGAAATCCTTTGGCAAGCTGAAGAGTTCATCAAAATCAATTTGTTCATTCAGACCATCCAATCTCAAGGAATCCTTTTTGGGGATGTAACCAACAAGAGAGGTTTCAGCCACGTCTTCATTGTTGATGCGCTTCAGAATCCAATCAAGAACTCTTGAATTTTCACCAAAGCCAGGCCACAAGAATTGACCCTAGAAAGAAAGAATTCACTTCATAAATATAAAAAACCTTCAGAACAATAATTTAATCAGAGTTTTAGTTTTTAAAAATTTTATAGTTTACAGCAAAATTTAATATTTCTTAATGATTACAGAATTTACATTTTTTGTAGGGAATGGAAGAATGAGAGAGGGGTCTCACCTGTTCATTTTTACGGAACCAATTAACGTGGAAGATTTTAGGCAACTTTGCTCCTTCCTTGGCTCCCATGCTTAGCCAGTGAGCAAGGTAATGACCAAAGTTGTAGCCAAAAAATGGTCTCATAGCAAATGGATCGTGCATGATGACTTTTCCCTGAAAAGTTACATTTCAGCAATAAATAACGAGGTAGATACACAAAAAACTATTGGATAATAGACTGAAAAGATGTTTTTAAAATGAACATGCATTTTCGCGTTATTTACCTTGTGTTCAGCAGCAGCTGTAGCTTCAGACCTGACCGCAGCCCCCAAGAAAACTCCATGTTGCCAATTGAAGGATTCGTAAACTAAAGGAACTCCAATAGGACGACGTCCACCAAATAAAATAGCATCGATGGGCACACCTTCTGGGTCTTCCCAAGCAGGATCAATGATGGGGCACTGAGAGGCAGGTGTG
Source organism: Laupala kohalensis (assembly GCA_002313205.1). Classification (NCBI taxonomy): domain Eukaryota; kingdom Metazoa; phylum Arthropoda; class Insecta; order Orthoptera; family Trigonidiidae; genus Laupala; species Laupala kohalensis. Next base: position 962,112 of record NNCF01129534.1, read on the forward strand.
CAGAACCTGTAAATGATCATGAATTTAGTTAAATAAACAAAACAAATAGTAAGAACTGGATGTGACTTTTTCCTCAATCTTTTCATGGATAATTGAGCAAAATGATTCGACAACACTCTTGGATCGAACAGTGTAGAACTTAGCCTTCTTGTGTTTTTAAAAATATATAGTTGTCATACACATTCTAAAAAATGTAAAATACCTTGAGTTTGGATGAGCTGCAGGTCGACCAGAATCCTTGCTCCAGGGTTTTCCTTGCCAGTTCGTAATCTTAACACTGGGGTCTACTTCCTTTTCCAATCCTTCCCAATATACTCCTCCATCACTAGTAGATGCCACATTTGTGAAAATTGTATTTTGGAATACAGTCTTCATCGCATTTGGATTTGTTTTCATTGAGGTTCCTAGGAAAATCAATAGTCATGGGATTAATATACAGAGCAAAATTAAAATATAACTAGAAGTACAGAGATGATTCACTATAGTATCAGTTGGTAACAAAGAAGAAAAATGGAACCCACCTGGTGCTACACCAAAGAATCCATTTTCTGGATTAATGGCTCGAAGCTGACCATTTTTGTCAAATCTCATCCAAGCAATATCATCTCCAACACATTCTATCTTGTAACCCGGAAGAGATGGGTTCATCATTGCCAAGTTGGTTTTACCGCAAGCGCTAGGGAAAGCGGCAACAATGTATCTTTTTCTTCCAGCAGGATCAGTAATACCAAGAATCTAAAGGGAACAAAAATAATCATGTTAAAATGTACTTAACTGATTCGCAAGTAGATCAAGTATAGAAATAAATAAATCAAAGGAAATAATCAAGATTAAGTAAATTATTTTCCCATTATACTACTTACCAGCATATGTTCTGCTAGCCAACCTTCTCGCTTAGCAATTGTGGATCCAATGCGAAGAGCAAAACATTTTTTACCCAGCAATGAATTTCCTCCATAGCCACTCCCATAAGAAACAATTTCATTATTCTCTGGTCTAAAATGAGGAGAGAAATTAGTTTTTATGAAGTGTTCTGTTAAAAAAAGATCATATCACCATTTAATATCAATGATCTTACAAGAGACTAACCTGTGCAAGATGATTACTCTTTCAGGATCACAAGGCCATCCTCTGAATTCATCATTGGTGGATTGAGATTTTCCAACAGAGTGAAGACACTTGATGAAGTCGGATCCATTGGCCAGCAAATCAAGCACCGGTGAGCCCATGTGGGCCATAATTCTCATGGAACTTACAACATAGGGGGAATCGGTGATTTCTACTCCAATCTTTGAAAAAGGGGAGCCCACTGGACCCATACTGAAAGGAATTATGTACATCGTACGCCCTGAAATGGAAGGATGGTTTGATTTATAATATGAAGAATAATTTAAGGATAATAGTCTTTGTAAAATTCAGGAGATTCTTTACCTCTCATGCAACCTGGGAATCTTTGGTGAATTGCAATATCCATATCAGTAGGAGACATCCAGTTTCCTAGAGTTCCTTTCTTTCCCGACTTCGTTTGAGGAATGGTATCCCTTTCATGAGGAGTTGAGATAAATGTTTTGCTTTCAACTCTAGCGACATCAGCAGGATTAGTCCTGGCAAGCCAACTGAAAAGAAGGAATGGGACATTGAATTTACAAGAGAACAAAATATTATGACTAATATTTAAGTGCTGAAAGAGCCTAAGTTATTTATGCCAGGAAGAAACATACCAGTTCTTATACTTGGGAAGATGTTGAATAGTCCCTTGCAGTTGCATGAGGTGCAGAAGTTGATCGTTCTCTTTTTTCGATCCATCACAAATATGGATGTTTTCGGGTTGGCAAAGACTCACAGCGTCCTCCACAAAAGCACGCACCTACAGTGGAAAATGTAGGTGAATCTCTGGATTTTGAAATTACTTATAATTACACATAAACATGCTGATATTGATTTTATAATATGAATTTACCTTTGGAGAAAGCATTTGTGCATCTCCATAGATGATGTTAGTTCCTCGAAGATGTTTGTAGAGCCCCACATTGGGCTGTGCCATAGTCTTGACATAGCGGGAAAATGTGGTCTCACATCTGATTAGAAATTGCCAGATTAAAATTAAAACATTTACAATTTAGCAAACATTTATTTTATGAGAGCAGTTTAAGAATTTCATTCTACAGTTAAAATACTATTCTTCTCAGTAAAGAATAATTCTGAAGGTTCTACCCCAAAGAGGTAAATAAAAGAAACTTAATTGTGACACAAAGCATGAATATTATAATTAACATACATTTATTATAATTTTAAATCAATACTTTGAAGATAGAAACAATAGTTTTAGTCAAAAATTTTAGTGACTTGTTTGTAATGTGACCCTATGTAACTCCTAAAGGACCCAATAGTAACTTTTGGTATAAAATATTTAAAAAATTAACAAAATCAATTTAAAAATAAATGTAAGTATAAGTAACAAATGCAATCATACACCATAAAAATACATTTTTATAATATACCGTAAGAATTTGGCCTCTGTAATCATGAAATAGTTTGAATGAAATAATTTATTTCACTTATTGGAATATGTTTGCAGAATTACACTCATCAAGTTGTCTAAAAACCTGTGTAAACAATTTTGTTATGTTTGCACACATACCCCAAAGAAAAAAAATGACCCATCAAGACTAAAGTGCACAAGAATAATAACAGGGTGAAGCCAATATTTGTTGTATTGAACATATGATTGACTTAAAAATAAAAAAGACGCTGTAAGAAAAATAAATAACTGACATGCAAAACGAAAGAAGCTATTCGAACGAAATCGAACAGAGAATCGTACCACCATAAATCCAACAACGATGAACGGAATATTTAATTTCAAGAAAAATTTGAAATTCAAAAAAAATATAAAAAAATTGATGCCACCAACAATAGATGTAAATTGTCAAAGAATGAGTATTGTACTCACGGTTGGTATCGAATCTTTTCGACTCCTTCCGGCATTTTGGCAAGGGTGCGATAAAGCCTTCGCAAGAAAACACGTGTCGTGGTAGACGGAATTGTGACGGGTTCGTAGGAACAGGGGAGAAGATCAGTTGCGGTGCATTGGATGGTTCTATTCTCCTCAGCACGAAAGCTATCACAAAACTAGTGACAATTGAGCTCACGGGCTACAATTTTATACCATTCTCTCCGATCGGTCGGTCGCCCGTGGGATGGGGGGAGGGAGTGGGAGTTGAACGCCGCACCGCGCCGGTGGGAAGAGGGTAGTGGAGGGGGTAGGGTGCTCCACGTTGCCCCCGAGGGAGGGGGTGTCAATGCAATGTGTTCGAAGTCCCGCGCGTGGCGGTGGCTGGTGCAACCGATCAAAGGTCTTGCTTCTTTCGACGTCACTACTACTTCGCACATTGCGTGGACCAATCGGACCGAATCGCCACCGATCCCCTCTTTCTCTCTTGGCAGGGGATCTCGGAAACCACCAGCTGACTTCTCACACATGCGGAGACGTTTATTCAATACCGCGTGCGCTCCGCTAGGACTGTGTTACAGGAATACGTCAAATGTTTAATGTCACCATAACCAAACCTTGTCTTCCGCGACTTTTTAGAACACTGAGCAGTATCAGATATTGTTAAATTTACATTTAGAAGTTTTGCGCATTGTTGGTCTAATCACATTATTAAAGACATCAGGTGCAACTTTTTCGTCTTACAATTCTCGAGAAATATTCTGAGAAGTTTTAAATTGTGTTTCTGTATTGCTCATACACTCATGGCGTGTATATGAGTTCTGTGTTTATCCCATATTTTGTGCTTGTTCAAATTAACTTCGCAAAATAGAATTCGAAATCCATCTATTTGGGAAATTGTGAAACTTGTTTGTCAACGGTGGACAGTTGTTATGTCGTATCGTTAACTCACTTTATCAGATGAAGTTAGTTAGTAAACGAAATAAAAATGACTTTTTTCTGTTCCCCAAAATAACGTTTCATTAAATAAATTTTACCCCCTAATTTGTGTGATGTATTTGAGATGTGGAAGAAAATTTAGGAAACTGCAATGGGTAATGGGTATTAAAGGAGAGCTTGGAAATTACGTGTGATGTGTCCTTTAATTTTTAGAATCTTTGTGTCTAGATTTGATAATGTTAGTAGCATAATTGTCTGAAACATATTACGAGTGTGCCCAGATTTCAGCGAGTCAGGCGTCAAGATTTTCATCCTGAATTAATTCAACTAGTTTTTATCAGCATTGTGCAACTATTATAACATCATTAATAGTTTGAAAGAATGCCGAAGTGATATAAAGGTGGAAATGATAATCTTAAATTTTCAAACTAAAATAAAGACGTATAACTTGTCAATTTGAAACACATTCCTCACTTTCAATTATTTGTCTATGCGTTAGACATCGTATACGAGAGTTTTTATTGTTCCACAAACAAATTTTGAGTTCCGATTACAATTCTTTTTCTTTTTATATACATCAAAATACGTTATGTAATATGTGTATTGTTAATTCCTACTAGTCGTGCTCATAAGAAATAACAGAAGGGATATTACAGATATTGCCGAAATATACTCACTTTTGAATGTTAATCAAAGTAAGATAGTTTATTGCCCTCCACGAAGTCCCACGCAGTTTGTATCTGCTATTTTGACAGTTACTTTCTCATTATTTAATCCACGTAATAACTTTTTCGAAATATCTTACTTCGTGTGCTGTGGAGTACATTTTACACAACCTCGTTGTGTGATATTTGGGATGTGTTTGCACATCATTTACTGCATCACGTTAGGGATACTAACAATACGTTGTACTTGAATTTCTTCATTTCTGTAGGAGTTCCCATGTACTATATTCGATTCGTAGTCGTACTTGGAAAATGACATCGAAAAGTTTAAGTTTTTATGATTTGAAAAAGTTTATTAAAAATTTTAATTTTTTTGTACGAACCAGCAGCCTTCAATCTGCGGTCCATAACATATTTTGTAGGATCCACTCGCGAGTATGTTCAATCGGAAAATCATTTAACAGTATTATTGCAGTTTAATAAGATTATGGTCAAATCATAAAATCTACACCTTTTATTTATCATTTAATAGAACGACAAGCGCCTCACTTTGTGGTACAACTTTTTTATAACAGTAAAAAAATAATATTTGAGATTATTATAAAATAATTCTCAAATTTCATTTTTTTTTTCAAATTCACTGATGCCATGAATGTACACTGTTTGAGTTTAATTTGAAAACAGTAGGGGGTCTCCTACAGACTTCAGCCCCGGGCCTCGATAGTTGTAAGTACTCTTGGACACTTTGTTAGCGATAACTGAGAGGAACTCATGTTTGGAGGCAGCTAGGGCAAAGCCCCAGAGATCGCCTGGGGCGAACATGCTAGTACGAAGTTCGAAATGGCTCGAAATAAAAGCCCCAGAAGGTGAAGCGAGTCGATTAAATAAATTAAAAGCAGCAAATGAACAACCCATACTTCCATACTAATATATAAATGCGTAATGCGAAAGCGTGTCTGTCTGTTTGTTACTTAATCACGACTAAACGACAGAACTTATCGTCATGAAATTTAGTGAGGAGATAGTTAAGATGTCCAGGATGAACGTAGGCTAACTTTAATTTTTGAAATGTATGAAAAGAAATGAAGTTGAAAATATATGTTGCTGAAATCGGGGGGAAATGTATGATAAAAAATGAAGTTGAAGATATATGTTGATGAAATCGAGGGGAGGGTATAGAATATCAATCTTCATCACATTTAATGAGTTCTTTGTTTTGTACATTTAGCAAAGATAAAAAACGTCTTGTAATCGTAAAAGTTTGGNACAGCATATGTCTGTCTAGAAAGGTTTACCTTCATTATTGGAAAAACGTTACTAAAAATAGGAGTGTTAAAATACTAGTATTTAAGTGAGGAATTAAAGGAGGAAAAAGATCTACCTTCATCGAATTTAATGGGTTCTTTGTTTTGTGCATAACAAAGATTTAAAAAAACATCTTTAAATCGTAAAGTTTGGACGAATGGTTTAGATTTTATAAGCGTCTTAATGAAATGATGCAACCGCGCTGCCACTGTTGCTTGTTGCATCGGAAGCAAAAGTTCGACCTGCGAGGATTCCGGTGAGTGGGTTCGTTGGTTTAACGAGTAAAAACAATTCCAGGCATCGCCGGGTAATCAGCTAGTATAATATAATTCTACTATTAACGTCTATTATATAATCGAGAGAAATAAATAATATTAGACCTCTTTTGATGGACGAATACCATTTTGTGTTTTTTTTACAACCCAACGTTTCGACTCAAGGTTTCAGTTGTCGTCAGGTCGTAAGTCTAAAGTTATTTATTTCTTAACATGATGTAATATGTTTTGTTGGGCAAATTGTTTTCCCCGGTATAATAAATGTTTCATTTTTAATTTGTTTTTATTGGTTTCGAAAAATTATGTTTATTGAAGCTGATTTCAAGTTTTAAAATACAAAAGTAACTAAAGAATGACTTTCAAATTTTGAGTGCAAGGCCCTGTTGTTGTTATTATTATTATTAAAATATCAGAATCGTATCATCCAGAAAAATCTGATAGTTTGTTCGTGATTTTCTATATGTTGACAATACCCCTTTTTTAATTTCATTTTCATTTTATTGTGTTTTGTATTTTTTATGAGTGTTACTATACCGAAATGTTTTATTATTTTTGAAGTAACTGAAGATGACGGCATGACAACAAAAATGGTTGTGGAGGATAAAAACATTTTGGTTGTGTCTATGACAGATTCTGTTAAGTCAACAAATGCCCTATCAAATCGACACAATTGTTTTGTGTTTCAAAAAACTAGTTCTAGAAACATCATCCATCTCAAGTTTATGATCATGTAATACGCTACTCCCAAATAAGGATCTATTCCGTGTGCGTACAATTATCGTGCAATCATGAAGTTTGTTGTGACAAGCAAACTCTTTATCAAGAGAATAAAATTACAAAGATACCGATTCACCTGACATCTGACTTCATAATTACAATGAGAGTAAGATCTCGTGGACCCTATTCGTCTAAAAAATAATTTAGATGTTACAATAATTTGAAACGTCAAAAAAAAAGTCTCTTTCTCTCTCATAAGACCAATTTAACCGATAAAATATATTTTAAAAATACACCACTATTTATGGCAGATTATAGTAATTTAATTTCAATTACACGTATTTTTATGTACGTGTTCTAGACGTGTCTTCTTAATAAAAATATCGTTTATCTTTACCACATTGAATACAAAAATGGAAAATAAAATTAATTTATAAGTTACCAAAATTGTTACTCAATACTCTACAAGGTTTTGAAGTGATGTGTGAATCTTTGACAAACTTCAAATCTGTGAATGAAAAATAAAATGTAGTAGGAATAATACAAATCTATAACTATTGATAAATCATTCTCCTACAAAATGTCTAAATTGTCAATCACGGAATGTATTGTAAAACGAAATAAGAAGGTAAAACACAGGTAATTGCTAAAAATGGTCCTTTCTCAGATAAACCTTCCTTCGAGATTTATTTCATAATTGTAGTAAAAAATGTTCAAACATTACTCAATAAAGAATAAAGGAACATGGTTTGACTAGTTTTTTAATAACCAGTTTTATTATTTCATAAAAAAACATTACAAGGGTTATTCTTCGGAGAAAATTATACATCACGCCCTCTTCTCAGCTAATTCCTTTGGGAAATTAGCATTAGCAGTTAAACAAAGCTGTAAGCTCACTTGATTACATAGTGCAAAGCTCGAGCGGGAAAATTATGTCACTCGCCATCAGTAATCAAGGACCGTTAGACAGCAAGCAGTGTTTCAGGGCCACACCGCTGCGCCGGTCTCTAAGACAGCCGGCACGACTGCTCTTGTTTGCAAACAACTGTAGCTATATAGCCCCCGCTCGTTCTGCTGTACTTCAATCATGTTGGAATGCCGGCAAATGTCAAGGTGCCGCTGGTAGATCCTTACAATACCACATGATTTTGGACATATCTTCTAGCAGAACTACCCGGCGTCCCCCAGAATTCGAAAAGAAACTTGAAACAATCATCACTGGACTTTCAAAATTTTAAAACAATTCACAAATAAAACATAAAAAATATTGTTAAACAATCATACAAAAATTACATCAACATTCAAAGGAGAAATTGGTACTGAAAATTGGTGTATTTTGCCCTACGGATGGAAATTAAAACACCTGCCAACTGGTCTGAATGGTTTTAGCTTATGTTGCCCGGCGTTCTTATATAATATTCTAAATTCATGTTTGTTTCCATGTTTCTATACATTCGTGGTATTAAATTTGAACTTGTTTTAATTCAAAAATTAAATAAGACAAAGAAAACCTACAAAATTACTTATACTTTTCATTATTGCATGCTAATATGTACGCAATTACGTGTCATTTTTACACCCAGACAGAAAGAAAGCGCACTTCCCATAGAAACAAACAACACCCCTTGTTAAGACCTCAGAATTCTTTGGTTTTCATTTCACTGACGTTACAAATACATTTCACTTTCATTGGTGTAGATTACAAGCCTCGCTACGCACAGAAATCGCACAATGTCTCGTTGAACGCTGTCAATAAAAATTTCTTCCATGCTTTCGGTATCCATTAGCCTCGTTCAGAGTTTTTCGATTTAACTGTGTTTTCACATGTTCCTGTACACAATTTCTCTTAATATTTTACTAAAATCTTCAATTAACTCTATCTTACAGTTTGATTAATTGATCCCTCAATATAACACGATAAAATATTTAAGAAGTGTTTTAATGAAATCCACAAGGTCAACAGCAGATCGAATTTGATGCTATTTTGGATTACACAAAAATTACAGTAACTTATTGTCAGTCAACTTTATTGTCAACAAACAGTTGCAAACTGCTTATGACCACATGGGGGGCAATAAACTAAGTTACTCTAAAAAACCTACAACACGTTATGAGCTTCGTATAGTTTCTTCATTTATACTCAAGCACGCTTAAAAGGCATGTCTATTATCAAATATTTGTGCTTGTAATTTAAATCGATAGAAAGGTTTGCTAATCTTGGTTTAGGAAATATGACTGATTTCACGTTAATTAAATCAGTTCCTAGAAATAAGGTTTATTTTTTTGTATCTTTTTCTCCACACAGTGAAAACACATAAATTGGAATACGTATAGTAAATACTACACGAACAAGAGGGAAAGACGGTTAGTAATGTTGAATCGTCGAGAGGATAATATAGAACTGAAGAACAATTAGGAAGTAGATTCTCTTCAACGAGTACAAATGCAAAGAAACGTGAAATGAAATTCTGTGGCGGAGAAGAGGATTTAGAAATAGAGGTAGACAGAAGCATTGTGGAGACCAGATTTTTTTTTTTCAACTTCCTAACACGATGAAACTATTAAATAGTATTATAATTATTAAAAGTGAAAAAGTGACACATGCAATAAAGATCGTGAACACTCTTGTTTGTCCACAACCGAGCTACGTCGTACAACTCTTGACGTGGAGCTGCATCATAACACTCATACATATTTATTTAGATATACTTCAATCCAATATAAAATATTTCCTAACATTGTAAAATTGTCATGTTACTTTATACCATTAGCTAGCAATAAATTTGAAATAATTCCTTGACTCGACATGAAGCGATAAGTATTATTATTTCATTTTCTGAGACGCTATAAAATACACTGAGACATACTGTGAGGTTATTATAGAAAGAACACCATTAACGTATTCAATTAATTATTTCTTGAATAACACAATAAAAATATCATCGTTCATAAAAGATCGTAAGTCATTATTCATTAATCTTAATTATTTCTTATTTCACGCAACGTTCGACCAAGTTTTCTGGTCATCATCTCGCGTGCGATATAAATTTCATAACAAAAATGAAATTAAATGAACAACTGTAACAACAGAACACATGGACAATAATAATAATAATTTATTAAAAAAATAAATTATTAAAGGATAGCGAAGAATTTCAAAATTACTTATTCTGTACTAGGTATGTTAAATTATGTATTCCGAGCATGTGATATTATTTGTTTGTAATTTGCAATGATTGTTTGTAATTTTCTTGTCTTCCAAAGTTAAATTTGTTTTGCTGTTTATATTTTTGGTATCTTTGTGCGTATTTTAAAAAATATATATATTTTTTTTGAAGCCCTGATGATATAATATATACACCGAAAAGTTGATAAATTCGAAGAAAATTTTTAATTTGTGACCTAATCCCAAGAAATTACGGTAAAATAATTTATTATCATTCCCAAGAACATTGTATTACACGCGTGACGACGTCCAGAAAAATTGATTGAAAGAGGTAAAATTGTGTGAAGGAGATAAAATTAATTAAATACTACTATTGTCATCTTTAAAATATCGTTTATTCGAATTATTTAATAATGAGACTATAGACGAAAGTTATAAGATAGTTGAAACAGGATGCGTCAAGAGATAATTTCGAGAAGAGTGTCGGTCACAGACTCCCAGTTTCTGGCTACGTGCTTCCCTCCACGCGGTGACTCGGTTAATCGCCAGGTCATCCAGGCTCTGATTCAGCGATGAATCATTGGAGAGGATTCTTTCCCCATTCCATCAATAATAATTTTTTGAAAATTCTTGCAAACGAATATTTCCAAGCACTTGGCAACACAGCAGCGGTCCGGAGTTACTTAAATCTCATTTGTCCACTCGACGCATCTAAAGGTAAAAGAACCGCTTGTTCAAATGTTCCCAGTGTTGCCAAGTTGTACAGCAAGGCTTAGAAAAATAGTCGGCTATGGTACAACAAGTGTTTTGTACATTTTTCTTGTTTGTAAAATTTTGTAATAACTTATGCACAGTAATGTCCTTTATGCGATCTAAACAGGACTTGATGACGTCGGACAAAAGGAAATTTCGGAATATAGGGAACACCAACGTCCTATCTTACGGGCATAAAATATATTCTTTACGCAACAATGCAATATAATAAGTGTTTCATGAAAAAAATGTGAAGTTGGTTTTCGTTAAAAATAGATAGGCATTAAGAAATAGTTTGACTTAATATTAAAACATCAAATTACGACTCAATATAGCAACCACCTTCAGAACACACAGAAAAGAAATCTTTACTTGTGTTCGGTAGTTGGCTGCTATCGCTTGCGACAGTGAGTTTCGGTGATTTGAGTATGCCCGTCTATATACGTGCTAAAGCCGGCACTTCACTTGGCCTTGCGTATTTGTGTATTTGCCAACATGACCAAGTGTAGATTAGCTATTTGTCTTTATTCGATGTATTTGCTCTACTGTGGCAAGTACGCGAACACCCGTATTCATCCTCTTATCGGCTTTTAGTCACACATCAAAGGACTCAAATAAGGCAAATATTTGCGTGAACCGTCCACACTTGATTTGCCGTGTTTCGCTCAGTAGAGCGCGTAAGATCGAGATTTGTTGATATTCTGGTTCTTTAACCTATATTTTGACTTTTCTTCTTCTACAATTTCTTTAATAAGAGCTGGAGCACTTATGTGGGAAGGAAATACGAAACAGTATAAATATTTCTTGAATTATATCCAATACATTCCGTCCATCATTGGTACAAGGAAACATAAGTGGCATTATTGGGTTATTTGCTTGTTCGGTCCATGTGAGGATGGTATGTCTGTGATGTTTGTGAATACGTCAAATATTTAGCCAAATACAGCGAATACGCTACACAAAAACCGCAACACCAAGTGAAGTGACAGCATAAGAGCATGTACAATGTTTGCTTATGCGAGTTAAATACATTCCGTTATTTCCCTCCGATCAGTAGCCTGCAAAGAACTCAAAAGTAAAATTATACAATTGCACCTGTTTCGAAACATAGAAATGTATGATTTAATTCTATTCCTCGTAAAATGTCTCGAAGCGCTTTTATATACATGTGAGCTTGGGACCTGCGGGTCTGTACATGACCTTCATGAACAGCTGTGCCGCGCCCATCGCGGTATTTACAAACCACGCAACACGTGTTCAGAGCTGTTGACGGAACCATAGGGGCAACCTGTCCTTGACGGGGCACGTTTTTGTTTTCTAACCATGGTTTTCTACAAAGGGGTGAAAAACATTTCTTCAATGAACATAAAGCGGATCACAATGGTTCATAAATCAACTTTTAATTTCCTGTACGCCAGTTTAAAAAACATGCTACACACATTACGCAATAAACCGTATCCAGAAGCGTACATTGTTCAGTTTGAAGAACATTGAGAAAACAATATTTAAAAAAGGATGCGTTTAAGAACAACAAAGACAAGAAAGATATCAACTGCAGAATAAACTAAATTAAGAAACAATTAAGAAGAATAGAAGGCATTTCCATTATATATTAAAGCATTTATTTATCAGAAACATTTTATGCATCAGAATTATAATTAAATCAATTAAATGATATGAAATGTTAATAAACAGATGAAACAATTAATGCGGAAAGAAATTTCTTTATGTGAATGACAAATGTTTACGGCGAAACATGCTACTCGGAATTTTAAAAAATAAATGGATTCATAGTTAAATATGTTGACAGTCTAATCGTTTTGTTGACACGATAAAGAAATATTTTGTTTATTCGCTATTAACACCTGACGATGACTAAAATACGTGTTAAAAAGTTCTTTATGAGCATCTTAAAGAATAAACAAGTTCACAAATAAACAAGGTCTTACTTATTTTTGATACAATCAAAACATTCAGTAATATTTCAGAAGCAGTGATGCAATAGCTCTTGACCACGGTTTAGAAGAGGTTTATCATGTTACAGCCCTTTTTAATATTGGAGTGATTCTTTGGGAATGTATGACTTCTGACATAGGGGAGTTGGTATAATAAAAGATGGTTACTTACTACGTCTGGGGTTGTAGAGGTTAGGGGGAAAACAAGGGATTAGTAAAACCTGTAGAACATTTTGTATTTGTTTCACCCACACAGTCGTTTAGTTTCCATACTATAGGCGAATTCTTCGCTATCTCATTTTCAAACTGTACGAGTTAATTAGCGTTCATTTATAGTTACACAAGTCTTTATATAAATACCCATATTTACATCGTTACGTATCCAGACACCGTTACAAGAGAGATATTTCGAAAAGATTCCCAACGTTCGGGAATCAGTTACTTGTGAACGGAAAGTTGATGGACCGAAGAACAAACAAAATTGGCCGAACAAGGTGAGGTTTTCAGATGGGGTTTCCCTCATCTACTCCTGACAAATGTCGGTTCGATACCATAAGTTCCCTGGCAACCCAACATCTCTCCTTCCCAATTCCATTACCCAAGTCCAACGGTTAGGTGGAAGAGCAGGCCTCATGGCCTGAACCTCCTTTTGCCAAAAAGGCATAAAATAAATAAAAATAGATATGCCACTGAGGGAGTCAGCGTGGCTCAGTGGGTAGAGCACTGAGCTGCTGACTGGATGGCTGGGGTTCAAACCCCGGTGAGGTGGTGATTTTCATTACACCTCAACATCCAGACTGGCTCCCAGGCCTACTCAGCCTGCTATCAAATGAGGATCTATCCTGGGACCCAAAAGCCGGCCGGAGCGAGATGCTGACCACATCTCCTCCTTCTTCTAGTGCCGGGGTCAAGAAAATCGCGGAGCTCTACCCTCCACGACGGCCAAGGCCCGCAAAGGGCTGTAGTGCCATGGTAATAATAATAATAATAATAATAAATATGCCACTGAACCAAACTATAAGGTAGGGATGTAATATCCAAAGGTCTGGATAAATCCTTTCCTACCTCTGCATCCACGTGTTCTCTCAGCGTGCGTCTTGTTTGCACGATTAATTTGCGTATAGGGAATAATCCGATGTGATCGTAGAGAGCAGCTGGCGTGTCAATACGTCGCGGGCGGGGGTGGGTGGACTCCGGTCCTCTTATCTGCGAAGCACTGAGCCTTGGATCTCTGCCACCCGCTGCTTGTCACATGTTTTAACCGCCTCAACCTCCCATCGCCCTCTTTTCGACCGACCAGACAGTTCATGGAGATTTCCAGACCATTAAAAAACTATCTTCTTACGCAAGTTTTCTGTATATTTGCTCAGTATAAACTATTTCACTTGTATCCTTAAACAGGTCGGAATATATAATCTCCTCTACTCAGAAAGGCAAGAGAAAACAGAATCGTTTTCAGTAAAAATGAACTACTTCCATTTAATGGAAAATGCGCAAATTTGATGCAAACTTCACTTCTTATACTATTGAATAGTTTTTTTTAATAAATAGTTTTTGCTAAATTTTTTTATTGTTAAAGATCTTTGAATTATTTCGTGTTTTCATTATTATTTAAAATTATTATAATTTTTTATTATTTGATCACCTAACGACGGTTTAAAACGAAGTCGAATTTACGTCGAAGTCGAGTTTACGTCGAAGTCGAGTTTACGTCGAAGTCGAGTTTACGTCGAAGTCGAGTCACGGTTTAGGTCGTAAGTTTTTAATTATTTATTTAATTAGATATTATGATGAACGTTGTTTGTAGTACATACATTGTTTCTAATTTAGAACTCGTTGCTAACTTTTCGAGAGCATGAAAAGGAAAAAGAATATCCGGGTCAGAATAATTTTCTTAGGTTTTGAGTAACACATCATTTGGAAATCTCTACAAGCTCAACATTTTGACATTAACCTCATTCTTAAATGACACCGATTCCTAAGCGATCGGACATGGAATTCTGGGTAGTTCATAAAGTATGTGACAAGATGATAGTGTTTCCTGTTAGTGCTTTAGCAACGTGATGAGGCTATGAATAACTTAATTAATAAAGTGATAATTTGACGTTTTTGCTTATCTCAAGCATAAGAACATGCGAAGATAATGAATATTAGACTCTTCACAGTACGATTTGTGTGAGTGATTAAGTTAAGCCTTGTCTTCAGTTCACATAAATTACCATATCGAAAAAATCTGTGTCACGTACATAAGGTCATGCATCCCACAATTTCCTAAAATTTAGTTATGTTAGGGAAATATATCAATATAATACATTTTAGCAATTATTTACTTCACACGAGAAAAATTACTTCGCAAGATTAAAAAAATATATCCTTGTCCGGGTTTTTCTCCGGGTAGTGGCGGATTTACCTTGGGCGGGAATGTCATTAATACCTTTGTTTTATTTTCTGGAATTTTTACTGCATAAATTTATTTTGAATAATAAATGGATAACAGTACATATTCATTAAATAATTTCTTTTATAAATATTAAATTCGCAACTATCCATGGGCCCTTGATCGGAATTGATGGGATGTTCCCTTGCTTGTTTCCGGAGAGTAACGTCCCCCACGTGGTCATACGCAGTTGGCAACTGCTTTTTTGACGATAAATTTTAATTTAAAACGAAATTTTTAAATGTATGAGATTTCTCCCATGTTGTTTGATCATTGTGTTAACTGCAAGAGTTCCTCCCTCTAGTTACATTAAATCCAGTTTTAGTGAAGACAATAGGAGATAAGACCTCGTCGTTTGTGATTTCTGAAACCCATTCTATCTGGTATCATGATCGTGCATGGACACACGCATGTATCATCAAAAATAACGGAGATGGGGCAATAGAAAATCTTGGAATAAATTGTGACAGAATTGTGTTCCATTACGACCCGACAGAAACATATTCCACTTTTTTTGGCACTTAAATTTTGGGATGGCCCCTAGTTTACTTTCGGAAAATAATGTAGATTATTGTCCTCCACATGGTCGAACACCGTTTTCAGCTGCTTTTTTTTGTCATTAAATTATTTAGTTATAACAAAGTTAAATTTGTATAGAGAAAGTATTACACAAAGGTACACTTCCTGATTCTGACACAAATGCACCTTCTTGGGGTCTTTGCTAAGGAAAAAGTCCATCTCACTGAGTTCAAGGATTATGATGGGTCAACATTGGATTAGTTTTCATATAAGGATATTTCGTTTTATTTTTTATTCGTTTATTTAATGTATTTAAAATTCATCGCAAAAAAAATTAATAGTCTTCAAATACACATAAATTAATATTTTACCTTCAAATTATTCTCGTCGCTTCTGGAATATTTAGATAAGTGATTTGAAGATACCTGTGACATAGTTTATGTCAGTACGGATTACACTCCCGCTTAGAACAAATAAGGAAATCCAGCTTCTGATTGGTGTGATGTGAACACATGTGTAAGCTGTCGGTAAAATAAAGGGTGTTATAACGAAGGGATGGGGAGTACAAATTAAGATATCACGGTTATAGCGATGACTTTAAAGTAGAATCAGAACTTTCTGGGGAGTACAATTACTATCAAACTTTGATAAGACGTTCTATTCGAAGTAATAATACTACATTGTTTTTTACTTGCCAATTACACAGTGTCAGTAAGGAAAGTATTGTAATAGGTAGAAAAAAGTTTTGAGATCTCTTCGAATCTTTGCGAATTGACTCCAGGGGAGTCCATTTTCAAATTTTGGCGATGATGTCCAATGTCGTATGTGTGTATATATGTTAAGAATTTTGTTCCCGCGATAACTCACGAACACGTTGCTGTATAGAAACCAAACTTGAGATTCGACTTTGAATGCGTTGGGAATAGAAGCCTATTTACGGACCCTCTTCATTTACACACCGCACTCCACTTCCGGTTACTTAATATTCAAAATTTTGAAAATACCATCGAAACATTTTGATTGGTCAGTTAATTCTGCGTACACATTGCTAAATCGCATTCCTGTACTTTGCACCGTTTTCGAGATACAGCGAAAAGTTATTACGCAAAAATGGAGTTTGGAGGTGCTTTTTTTTGTATCCGCCAATAAGGCTATTGCAAAGGGTTTAAGGTGGAAGATATTTCATGCAATCTGTTCCTTATTATGTTATTATGATTTTTAAGAGTTCACCATGTACTGTGATGATAAATATTTTGCACCCGATTGATCTCAGAAATATGTCATCTTGTTTAATATAATTATTTCTTTTTTGAAGTGTTTTTTCTTTTTTCTTAACTTTTTAGCGTTATGTTGAGTGTTTAGTGCCATGAGTTTTTGTTCTGAATTGCTATCGGAAACTTGAGTGGGGCACATTCCAGATTTTTTTTCTTTCTTAATTTGAGTGTTTGCTTTTCATTGAAGCAAGGTGATCGGTGGCGAAACATCTAGTGTATAGACACGTATGACACATACACACATCCAGACTAAAAATGTTAATATATTATTTCAGTGCAGGAACAGTGTACCTACAGACAGAATCTGATGCTGACACGACGATCTTTCACACAAATACATCCAAAGATTGGAAAGAGAATAAGCGGCGAATTTACGTAGTTATCATTTTTATTAATAGTCCGAGAGGATAGAAACGCAACCTCAGAATAGGACAGAACATTGATTCACTATATCTCAAAGTTTTGGTGACCTGGATACAAAATATTGGTGGAGTCACGTCATCCGATTAGGAGGAAATATTCCTTTGTCTGGATAAGGAAAGAAGGTAGTTTTTGTATGACTCGATCTCATTACAATATTCCTGTCATTAGTTTCAAGTAATTTTCTTGTGATTCATTTCGTATCCAGTTTCTTATCAAATGTTTTTATGTTTTAAATAAAAAATAACGGAAAATATATTTATAAAATAAAGCATTAAGTCTGGATTTAGGATAAACAAGGTTAAACCTAACTGAAGCACACCAATTAACTGTGATTATAAATTGGTTTAATTAAGTGACATTCAGTGAAGAAATTTGTCTACTTCAGTTGGTCGTTTTCGCGTTATCTATACACTACAGTCTCTCTTTATAAAGATGCTCCTTATAACGATAATCTCTCTACAACAATGAAATCAACGAGGTTTGCCATGATAGTAATGCATTTATTCTTTCTTTTAACTCCCTCTCTTTATATCGATGGTATTTCAGTCACTCAAGCTTAATGTGAAGAGAATATAAAAATAGTAGGGTGTAATAGGGGAAAAATATGTCGATACAGCACAAAATACTAAAATAACTTCCTTTTTTTTCAAATTCAATGTAAGTAAATAATAGTAATATTTTATGTAATATGATGATATTTCTAAACCTATTACATCACGTTTTGGTTTCTCTGTACATAACAATCTCTCTCTAAAACGATGAAAACCCAGTCCCTTTGATATCGTTTTAGAGAGAAAGGACTGTATTTATCAGCATTCATTTTCCCTTTCCTTAAGGTTGTGATTCGAAGCGTTGTAAAACCGCATCCTTTTTGGCAAAGTAATTGTGATTATTACCTAAGATGTAGACATTATTTTTGGAGGAATCTTGCAAATTCAGTGCAGTTATCAGGCATTTTAGTCATCTCCTCTTTATCCTTTAGCAAAAAGTCTCAATAATTTGTAAATTCTTCGTACCAATTTGTATCCATGGCAATTTTTCTTTCATGTAATGTAATTATAACGGAACTCTCGGAGGTCCATAGGGAACAGTTTAACAACCGTTGCAGTAAATCTAATTGACATTTAAGAATATGATCCACAAAATGCACCATAGTGCTGTTTTAATACCTTCCCGTGCGTGTTCTATCACAGAGCTGTTCAACTGGCAGCCCGCGTTTCATATGGTCTTTAAATGGGGAATTATATTATGGCCATTTTTAGGGGGACGTTGTGTTATAAAGCTATGTTGTCACAATGATTATTTGACGTGGTATGTCCGGTGATAGAAAATAGAAAATTGTGTTCATAACTACCCCGTCATACATAAAAATATGAAAACATTTTTATTATAATTCTAAATATTAAAAATACTTTGTAAAGTGAAAAAAAAATACTATTTAATTTTTACAGACTGAAATAACATATATTTTTTGATGAGAATGAAAATATCTCGTTACGAATTAACAAGTATGACCCACTAGTTTCATTTGTCGAGCAACATTTTGCCAAACCCCACCCCGCACCAACCCGATCGATCGAAAGTGTGTAGAAAAGGACCCGTGGGCGAAGATTAGTTGGACAGCGCTAAAGCTCGAGTCTTACTTCATAGCTTTATTCTTTTGAAATTTTTTGAAGAATTTCAAATATGTTTACTGATCTCTCTCTACGATCAACTATTTTACTTTATTGCCTCTGATTAGTTTATCATTCGAGGAATATCCCGATCCGTGTCACAAAGTCAATCAGGGCGGTCACGTGGCAGGAAACCGCTGGAAATGACGAGAGCCACGGACTCAGATATCTCGGAGGTCAACTTTTGAAAAAAAATACTGAAATCATATGAAAACATGGACTCATCCATGGAGGAGGGGGAAATTTCCATGGTTGCGTGGAGAATAATAATTGTTGTTTATACAAAGCCAGGCATTATTTTCACTCCCCGATTTAGAGGTGAAAAATAGCTGAACAAAATTTGGCGGAGTATGTGGGCGTAACGAAGAATTACGATACTAATGTAAACTTTGTGAATCAGATTGACTTCTTTTTTGTTTTACATTTTAAATAAAATGCCATGCAAATAAAATGTAACTTTGCCAAGCTCTATAACGTAACGAGTCAACGTTAAAGTTGTGTTATTAATAGTACTGAAGCATTTTTCGATGAAAACGAAAATCTGTTCCGTATACCCTGCAGTCTTCACGATTCACCTCAAAATACAACCCTGTACTACGTCTATTTGTTGCCTTCTTTCCTTTTTTCTTCCGTAATGTTACTTATTACATTTGATGAATAAGCAACACTATGGAAGATGAAAGGAAAAGGAAGAGAAAGGAGAGAAAGAAGGCCGCAAATAGAGAGAGGGCAAGACAATATTCAGAGATAAAACGTGTGTTTAATAATCTCAATCAGAATTTTCATGGGAAACATCGATTACAAAAATAAATAATACCACAGTGTCCGTGAGAAGNAATGAATAAGCAACACTACGGAAGATGAAAGGAAAAGGAAGAGAAAGGAGAGAAAGAAGGCCGCAAATAGAGAGAGGGCAAGACAATATTCAGATATAAAACGTGTGTTTAATAATCTCAATCAGAATTTTCATGGGAAACATC
This sequence comes from Laupala kohalensis, assembly GCA_002313205.1. Lineage (NCBI taxonomy): Eukaryota > Metazoa > Arthropoda > Insecta > Orthoptera > Trigonidiidae > Laupala > Laupala kohalensis. Next base: position 982,146 of record NNCF01129534.1, read on the forward strand.
GATTACAAAAATAAATAATACCACAGTGTCCGTGAGAAGATTTTGGTGACAAACTGTGTATGACCACGTGGAGGAGAATACATTAATTTACTCTCCGGAAGCAAGCAAGGGACCACCCCATCAATTCCGATTGCATGAAGAGTTCACCCAGTGGACCCACTGTACAGGGAGAGTAGTGAATGTCAATGGTTAACACAAATTTTTGGTTTTCGCGGTAAATAAACGGAATAACCCACGTTGAAGTTCATAAATCCTTAAGTAGCGTTACCTGGGAGATAGTTCATGAACTTAGCACAAATCAAATTCAATATATATTTTAAATCAAATTTAAGAAAAATAGTATACTTAGTTAAATTGTGCGATTGCTATGCGGTATCTGTTAATTGTAATCTTTATTATCATACCTCACTTGAGAAGTACAGGGGAAAAAGAGATATAACAAAGTTATCCTTTAGAAGTAAAAGCGATGGCTTGAATTTGTTGTGTTCTTTCCAATATCAGTAGGTCATGTTTGAACGGTAAATATTATTTGTCTTCTCAAACAGTTGTAAGAATATGTCTCCCTCCCAAGCACTAGATAAATATTCTAGATAAAAACAAAAACAGTTGACAAAAGAACGATGATCTTCGATATAATTCTCGTTTCTAAAGAAGAGGTTGCACTCGCGTCTCAACTGGCCCAATACGTTCCAAGGTTGGTCATTGACGAGTGGGGTGCAACGATTGTCAATGATTCGAAGGTATTTGTCGAATGGCTGAATACAATACTCAAAACCTCCCAACCCAAGACAAAGAACTGGGTTAGATTTGTTCTACAAATAAATAAACTGAAGACAAAGAAACCGCTTTTCTTCCCAAACCTTCCATCACGTTCCTGATATGGTCATCTTTGAATTGTCAGCGAACCAAAATACCCGCTATGTGACACCATCCATGTTGGGGTCTCCTTCTTGCTATCGCAAATTTTAATTGACATTTTATTGGTATACAAGTTGCATGTTTCTGCCATCGGAATAGCGCGACGAGAAAAGCTCTTTCCACAAACAAGAAACAGACCTTATATTAAGTCACATGTCACGTACTTTGTAGTTACGCAGTTCAAATTTCGTATGAATTTTATCGTATACATAAAATTATTTGTTTTTTTAATGCAAAAAATATTTATTTACCAATAAAATGACAAATTAACAAATGACCCATATTAAGCGTACAGTTGATTACCAGCAGGTAGAAATCGCAGAGCGCCAATTAGGGTGGTGCAAAGAAGAGTTCTAAAAATGTTCTTAACCTTAGTCGCCATTGGAGCTTTCGTTTAGTAGCAGAGTTTTATCATTTGAATTAAGGCATTAGGTATCAGAATCTTTACACAATATACGTTTTGATTCCGCAATGATCTACATTAAAACGCTTTATTTCATAGAAATTTGATTTTTGTTGTACGTTAGTTTTGCGCTGTACACAGTGTGAAATAAGAAGTCTTAACATGATAATACAAATGATATAACCACTTTGAAATGTTAATTTTTACTTTTATTCTGAGAACGAAGTTTATTTCATAATGGATTGAACATTTTTGAAAATCAAAAGAAAAAACTGAAGAGACATGCTGTAAACATATTAATCTTTGTGTAACATAGTAAAAATGATAAAGTAACGTGTTTTGCTATACTGTATCACTTGTTAATTCTAAGCTAATCAAAAGACTTTGACCTTCATTAGATTCAAGAGAGAGAAATAAGTTGTTTTTTTTTCGTATAAGCAGAGAATAGTGTGCGAGTTTGGTGTTATACGTTCACTTAAAGTGATGGTCGCTCAAAAAAGATATTAAGAGTTCAATCTGTTAAGATAAATTTACATGCTATCTACCACCCCCAGGTTTGGCAGATCTCGGCGTATGAAGTGGAACTTGCAGCCGCCGAAAAGAGCCCTGGCGTCGAAAAGAAGGCAGAAATAAAATTCGACATTCAATAACGTAAATATTTGACTGCTTGCACAGAAATGAAAACAAATGTTTATTGCAAGATATACTAAAACTTCTCAAAATATATAACTATTAAGCTACTGTAACATCGGTTATACTTTTTGCAAACTCTATGTTGATTGTTTTGTTTTTATCTTCTTTTTAGTTGTAAGTATTAGGCATTCATTTCAAACGAAGATAATATATTTTGGAATCTATTTTTGGCACATAATTATATTCACTTCACCCTAGGAGAGGTTAGAGCTGTAAAACTAAGTAATCGTTCAGTTTCGCGGAGGGTTCAAAATATTGGAATCAGGTTTCGTAGTTAATTTCTTTAAAGTCTTCACCCTTTTATAAGTAAAAACAAGTTCTAATCAATTCCTTAAAATAAATCCACCTAAAACTTTTGAATATGTTTGGGAGGAAGATAATTCTATATTAATTTCTGACACTTTTCAGAACCTCGAATTAAGACTGGTATACTTGTTAAAATCTAGAAGAAATATTAATTAAAATTTTTTATCTCTTGTAATACATATGAATTATTTTCACCGACTATACATTCATTCATACATGGATTGTGTTCTCCTATTATGTATAAATTGAGGCGATGTAAATTATTTACAGTTAATTTTATTCGGTTTAAGGTAGAATATATTAGGAATTGTTGCCTATGTCCCCTGATATTCCAAATAAATTTGCACCTTTTCCGAATAATTTCCTAATAATCTATGGTTTGATAATAATACGTACTTGTGATATTACTTTATTGTATTTTATTAAATACAAATTTGTTGGTATTATGTTAATATTATAAGACGTAGCGAAGTGTGTTTATTGTTAGTGTATTGAAATATTAAATCCGCCTTTGCCTTAGGGTCTGATCGGAATTGATGAAATGGTCCCTTGCTTGCTTCCGGAGAGCAAATTAATTTGTTGTCCTGTATGTGTTCATACGCAGTTTGTAACTACTTTTTTGACAATAAAGCTAATTTATTTATTACCTATTTTGTACAAACATTAAGAGTGGCGAGAGCAATATTCCCAAGGAGACCGCGAGGCGAAAGCACCGTACGTCACAATACGACACGCGTGTCTCAATCTACTTGACCCTTAACGCGGAAAGTTCCCCGAAGATACTGACTCTCGACCGAGGCGTGACCCATGATCTCGCGCCGGCGGCCCGCTCGTGACGTCACACTACAGATGTTCATCTGTCAGAGGGGAAACCCTTGCCCCCGTGACGTAGTTTGAATCGTCCTCGTCATACAAGGAACTCGCCATTGTCTCGCAGTTAGAAACAGAGAATCATCTACGAAATGAACAGAGGTGACTAGAAACCAAGGACACGATATCGAATTGGGGCGACGAGCTTTCATTTTTCGTAGACCCGGATAATTCTATAAATGGGAGGGGGAACAAACAATTGAGTTTGCGTGTAAAATTTGACTAGAACATAAAGAACAATTTTAACGGTTTTAATATTCACATTTAATAATCACTTTCTTTAAAATTTCAACTACCCTCAAGTAGTTTGATTTAACCGCCTTCTTGGAATACTAGAAACAACACTGCCTTCTGCCAACATTCTGCAATATCACGCAATACTTGAAACTAGAAGAAAAAACAACCCTATAATTTTTGTGGACATTATATGCTTTGAGTTCACAATATACACGTAAAAATTAATGGCACCAACTTTGTCGAAACTTTTGTAGTGCAAACACGGAGATTACAACTAGTGACCCTGAGCCCGGAGAGTGACTTGGAGAACCGGAGACTCCCGGTCAAACCCAGAGAGTTGGTCACCCCGTATCGAATCCGAAGCTTAACTCATACCGACATGTTTCGATACTAGTATTCTGAGTATCGGTTACTTTGATTCGATACCTTTTAATCATACGATTATTTTATATCAAGTACCGTATCGCAGCAAACAGAAAAAAATTGTGAACGCAACTTCTTCCACCTTTTTTGTGGCAGTTGTAGTTTTAAATTAAATCTTGTGTAAATCTTGTTTCCTTTCTTTATATTTACCTCATCTTCCTAAATAAAATTTTTGATTGGCATTCGCTAGTTCATTCAAGAAAATTTTTCCGGTGTAATATAAATTTTTATGATGAAGCATTTTGCTAGGTTTTATAGGTATTGAGAGCTTGTGTCTTATAACTTAAGGTTGATCCCTGTGTGTGGTATATCTATCAAAATCATTCGATTCAATTCATTTTTCTCATGCTAAACTTCACGGAACTGCTTCTACTGGAACTACATGTAAAAGTAAAGTATCTATAATCATTTATTGTCAGCAATACGCATATAAATAGAATTTTAAAATCCTTTTAAATATTAATAATTGTTTAAACTACATATTTACTACAATGCACGAATAACACCTATTTAAAAGCGCAACCTTTTTACCAAATTATTTTGAAGAGATGAATGATTCGATACTAACTCCTATTGATACTTTGTTTCCGATACTTGTCTTCTTATGATACTTTCGATACCGATACCATGTAGGTATCGATAATTTCTGATCCGATGTCGAGTCCCTAGTACGGTATTTCTCATCCGGCATTTTGGTGCTATTTTTGACGGTTGCCGTGCGGTTGTTTCTGTTTAAACTTAGTAAATAAGTAAATAAATAAACAAATTTAAATTTATTGTCAAAAACAGTACAAACTGCGTATGAGCACGTGGAGGACAATAAACTAATTTACTCTCCGGAAGCAAGCAGGGGACCATCCCATCAATTCCGATCAAGGGCCCGAAGGCAGAGGCGGATTCAAAAAATTCAGCAAAAGTTCCTAGATAAGATAAAAAGTTAGCTACGAGTTATAATACTAAGAGAACGTCAATATGTTTGTAATATAACACACAAAAATTATTTTACATGTACAAGTTATTATCGAACTATAGATTACACTGAGTATAGTGTTTAAAAATCATAAGAATTGAAATAACACTAAATTCACGATTTATTGTTACAATAAACACACCCCTAGACAAAGCCTAGAGAACCTGTATAAGAAATCCGCCTCTACCCGAAGGAAAACCGGAGAAAAACCCGGGCCAGGAAGGGGCTACAGAATTAATGTACACAACCGTGCCAAAGTTGGGTTCACATAAAACTAAATTAATATGATTCATAACACAACAATCATGCAAGAAAATAGTTTTTGAAAATGGTATTAAAAAGTTACTTTAAAAGTATTACAGCAATGGCGTGATCAAGTACAAGACGGATTTAACTTTTATTTTTTTATACTTCGTATGAAATTAAGCGTACTATTGTTTTTTTCGTAATATTAAACTATCTCTGTGGGTGCACAGGTATTAAAATACGGTTGGTGTATGGTAAGAAAGATTTTTTTAATTGATTGTGTTTCAGATAAAGATATATTTTGAATTCTACTACAATCAACGTCAATTATATAATCTAATTACATAAATAATGCAAGACGAACAGTATATAAAAGTTCGATAGTTTTGCATTATTTATTTACTTAGATATATTTTGAATTTGCTGAAGTGTAGAAATTATTACAGATAAATAAATTTTTTGCCTGTTCATAGTTTTTGTCTCTGCACTTATTTAAAGAGTTCTCCGAATGCAATAAAATCAGGGGAGGCACACAAAGAAACTTGAAAACACCATGTATAAGGCTTTCAGCATCATAAAAGATAATTCGGTCTCAATACAACTAATAAAAATGGCCAATGAGAAGATTGATATTTTCAGTACATTACTTCGGCCAGAGAACCGGTGAGAGCATACTTGATACGCAACCAATGGTACATGTGATTATTCGAAGATATGCACTCCACAAAATTGAAGTTGGGATTAATGTTACGACAAAAAAGTCTTTTAGGCAACCTCTTTCCCATATTTAAATGTAGTGTAATCGAGAATTCACAATATTCCAAGCTATTGGAATACATTTTCTACTAATAAAACACCCGGAAGTTGAATACATTTCCGTGTCATTAAGTATTTGGATTAGCAAAAATCTGACATCAGATCACAATAGAAAAACTTATCAAATGAACCTTGATCTAACAATCTTTCCTGAACTTTTTGAATAAATTTATTGTTTGTTAGAAAGCAATAAAACGTTCGATTGGGAGGTTTTATATAAAGGAAATCACGTGGTAATTACAACAGTCCCAGTTAAACTTGCCGAACACTCCAATTTATAATAGAATAATTCAATGGTCTACTCTGTCATAATACGCAAAAGAAATTTTTCGCTAGCTTAGCGAGCATCATCAGTGCTAAAATCAGATATAAAAATACAGAATCCAAATTTTAAAATATATTAACACGAGCGAAAAATGTAAAAATAATGTTGAAGCCGGAAGAAGATGAATATTTTAGAAAAAAGTAGGGGATCTTTTACTTTGATTACCCTAGTACCTTTTGCCTTAGTCATTGAATTCCATTATTTAATCACCCCTCCCTTTTCTCAATTTTAATTTACCGTACGCAAAGTTTTTGTCTCCCACTTTTCGTAAAACATACACAGTATTCCGTTCTCAAAATTCTTTTTAATCTTTTCGCTTATGTTAATGTTTTTCTATTCTTTGACAGCAGAAGAGTATGATTTCATTATTAATGTACAACCTCTGTCTACATCTCACCTATCATTCTACACTCGAACATGCTTTCTTATTCCCCCCAGTGGACTTGCATCTAGTAAGTACATGTTTGGCTAACACGGGGCCCCGAGCTGAATCTGGCAATACTTCCACTTACTTGTGCGAGTCTCCTTCCTTTCTCTTTCCTCGCATTCCTTGGTCAACTCTTATTCTTTTCGATCCCGACGCTATTAGGACCAGGGTATCTTTCATTTTCCTCGTTGTAATGTTTTGATGTATGTTTTGAGATGTTGTAATTCAGGAGGATTTTTAGTGGGTATGGTTGAGTCATTCAGCGAGTCCCACACGCGGGAAGAGTCATGCTGGCTCTCCCTAGTGCGTAACCGCATTTTCCCTATCAGAATTTTAGGTCTCTAATGACCTCGATGTCGACGAGCCGTAAAGCCCCACAAAAACAAAGCTTTCTTATTAGAATTGTTCTTTTGACTGAAATCCTTGTTTTTTTACTTCATATTTCCTCTCATAAAATTCCCTACGTAACTATTTTCAGCGGGAAATATACCAATGCCATATCTGACAATAAGTATGTCACTCCGTAACCAAGGTTGTGATCAAAGTCTCCATCGTTGAAGCATCAGATCCACTATTGGCGTACGTATTGACATGAGCGCATATGCCAATGTTTACTTGCCGTGATGGTACAACCATGATAAAGGAAACAAGCTCACTGATAACATATCGATTCAACTCGCTGTCGACTGCAACAACCGCTAACTTCTGTGTTTAATTGAAAGCGAAGTCAAGTCATTCGAACGACGTTTTCAAGGAGAGACCACCACTCCAAGTTAGACAAATAACGGAGGTGTATACTTATTTTCTTTATTTTCATTCTAATTGTAATAACACAACAATATGAATAATAATAATAATAATGAGAAAACACGATTAATTTTTCTATCTATCAGTTAATAATATAGTACAAATAATGTTGAAGAACTTGCTCGACTCGTTTGTAATGCACAGGAGCATGTAAAAACATGACGGCCGACCGCGACGGTTTCGTGATTCATGCATCTCACCTCCCAAAAAGTGAAATATCTTCCTCAAATAAACGATGCCCTATATATAAAAGTGATGTAAAAATACTACCGAAAATTTACTACCAATCAACTTCCATCTCTTTTGTGATTTAAAAGTTTTTTTTTTAATGAGTATTTCCTCCATAAGACGCAATGTATTATAACTGCAATTATTTCATTCAAATGGACGGTGAGGTATGTTTTTCAAGTTGGAATCACAATAAGTGCATTTTATGCCGATTTACAATATTTTAGTGATTTAATTCTACATAGGCTAACCTTAAGATTTATTAATCAATTTATTGTCAGAAAAGCAGTACAAACTGCGTATGACCACGTGAAGGACAATAAACTTATTTACTCTTCGGAAGCAAGCAAGGGTCCATCCCATCAGTTCCGATGAAGGGCCCTAAGGCAGAGGTGGATTCAAAAATTTCAGCAAAAATTTCTAGATAAGATAAAAAGTTTGCTACGAGTTATAATACTAATAGAATATCAAGAATTTATTTTACATGTACGAATTATTATCGAACTATAGATTATTCTGAGTATAGTGTTTACAAATCATAAGAATTGAAATAACACTAAATTCACGATTTCTTGTTTCAATAAACACGTCCCTAGACAAAGCCTAGAGAACCTGCATAATAAATCCGCCTCTACCCGAAGGAAAAACGGAGAAAAACCCGGGCCAGGATGGGTATTACAGTCCGATATGAAGATTTGTACCTGCCGAATTGTCTTTCATCGCAGACGTTCACAAAGTTTTTCCTCCAACCCGTGGAGATGGTATTTTGTTATCGCGATGTAGCGTGGAACCGTTGCTTGATGGTCCAGAGATCTCCCACTTGATCAAAGGACGATCAGATACCGGTGAAGTAAACAGGAAGCGCTGTTACCAAGGACACGCTCAACGTTTAACGGAGTCGCTGGTAAAGTTTCACAGAACTCTCTGCTATTAAGAATTAAAAAATATAGTTGTGAATGGTGGAGTTATATTAACAACAAAAATTTCAAAATAAAACCAATTAGACCAGGCAAATAGAAGAAAAAGGTGAAAATTTAAGAAGGTAGCGCGTAGTTTTATCCTCGAAAATAAGAAAATCTAAGGCTCTCCTCGTCATGTGAAAGATCGTACAGGAGGTCAATTTTTTGCAATAAAAATCAAAGGGCGAAATTTCGCGATTTTTCGTGTTCTAATCTAGTGACTCTGGTATTGATCCTAGACAAAAATGTTAAATTAGCGAGTTGTAGATCTTACTAAAACCTATAAAATGAGACGTCATATGTTCACATCCGTTGATTAGTTATTGCAAAAAATAACTCAGAAAACGTCTGTATTTGTTGCAATAATTATAGCAAAAATCAATTCTTTTTTATGATTATACTTTTAAATTTTAGTCCTTGTAATAGCGAAAACAAAGATGTAACAACGCGTGCTGTGCATTGATTAGTTTCTGAGATAAGTTTAATTATTTATCCCGACATTTTTTGTTAATAATTGTTGCATTACGCCAAAAATTGTTGAAATGCCTTAAACAAACGTGGAAATAATTTGGAAGAAAGTATAGTTTGCTCCCTTTTAATTTACAAAGGATCAGTTGATAATAACATCCCTATTTTTAATGTCAAATAATGGGTATTTATTCGGTGCTCAATAATTTAAGCTGGATCCTCCGCAATTTAGTTTGCGAATTTCTAATTTTAACAGCGTGAAATCTGGCACATTACACAAATATAGTAGATACAAAAAATGTCGACCTTGTTCGACTTTATCATTGGGTCGATTCCTAACTGCCTGGTCTAAATGCATTTTCTCTTGCTTTACGAAGGACAAGTTCCCCTCTTCGGTAGACTACGAATTTTAATTTCGATTGTATAAAACTCAATTTAAAAAGAAAATAACGAAACCCTGGTCTAAAATTTTTTAAATAAAATATTTGGAGACCCAAAAAGTCATATAATTTGGTAAATAACTCCTTCCAATCACTACGTGTCTCAATTATAGACAATCATTATAAAGGCAGAATTACTGGTATACAACTCTTCTTTAATTACATTTGATTATTACATTCTTTGCCAACGTTTCAAGGTATGGTTGATTTCTTCTTCAGAGCTTGAATTGTATGTAGTAATTAAAAACCAATGATATC
>NNCF01129534.1:1002410-1012630 GCA_002313205.1 Laupala kohalensis
GGATGCCTTTCCTGTCACACTTCCCCGGCGGCGTGTGATTAATGAATGATATGGGGGTGAATGATAATGAGTGAATGTGTGGTGGAATGATAGGCAGGGAAAACGGGAAAACCTACCGCGAACACCGCTTCGTCCACCACCTCGAATTCTACTTGGATCGGACCGGGTTTGAACCCGCGTCTCCATAGGTAGAAGGCGAGTGCGTTAGGCACTACGCCACAGGTCGAAGCTTTTCTGGGGGTTACTATATATATATTCGCATGAAAATTTATTACATTTGATGAATATCTATCAAACATATTGACATTGTATGTAATGTTGGTCTGGACGAGTCAACATTTTTAAAATTTTGTTCATTCTTTCGCGAACGGAATTTACACGAATCAGTGCTGAGCTTGTGGGGTTCGTCCGGGGTCAGATGTAGGATTTTCTTCGCCCCTCAACGTCCAGAGTGACTCCCAGTCTTACTCAGCGTGTTGTAAAATGAGTATCGGGTCTATCCTGGGGTTAAACTGGTCGGAGCGAGATGCTGGCCAAGTCTCTTCCTCCTAGTAATTGCGGTGAATCCCATGGGCAATTTCGGGGTCTCAAATGGGGCGATTTGACTTTGTTAGGTGATGTTGAAGTATTAAAGAGTTTTCATAAATTATGTGTTTTCATAAATTAAGCAGTGTGTCTCTTTCTGAGTTGTTTATTGCAAAAGCGTTTTCGACCGCGTATCGGCCATCTGGAGTGCCACAAAAAAGATATTACGTTCTATAGAAACCATTGTAGCATAAACAAATTATAAAATAAATTATAGTTCAGTGAAAACAATTCAAGTTGTGAAATTATTAGACGAGTCTATTTGAAAATTGGATGATGAAAATTGTGATAAATGTATACTTAAGATGAAAACATAAAAATATCGAATAAGAAAAAATTAATAAATCTATAGAATAACATGGAAACATGAAAATTGAATAAGGTGAAATGAATAAAAGGCAGAGCGAGCAAACTGAACGTACCTGAATATAGGAATTTTTTTGGCAAGTATCCGAGCACACCGGTCAACGCTCGAGTTGTGTTTCTTGGACTTATCTTATTTTCGCTTAACTGTATCTTATTTTATTTGATCATTTACGTACGTTACAACGGTTTCCATAGAACTTAATATCTCATTTTGTAGTACCGATAAGGGCCGCTATGTGGTCGAAAAAGAATTTTGCAATAAATAACCAAGAAAGACACTGTTTTCCTCAAAAATAAGTTTGACTTTGACTTGACCGTGCGGGTAATAGCAATTCGTTAAGCTTGTTATTCGCTAAGAGACGTGGAGAGGTCAGAAAACTGTTTCTGTGGAGATAAGAAATCATTTTATTTGATCTGTGATTTGAGTATTTAACCTACTCACAAGAGAATTTCTTTTCTTTAATGATATTTTCTAATAAATACATGCGCTTATAATTTATGCTGTACGACCGGTACAGAGAAAACGCTATGGATGTGTCTAGGGAATTGGGAGTGACATCCAAAGGTTTGAAGTAATCTTTTCGCTCTTCTGAATTTGGATCTCACAACCGGTCCGGTCGTCTCAGTGCACTATTTTTATTTATTTACTGATATTCAATAGCATTAGCATACTTCGTGAAATTGTGTGAAACGGCTAGTACATGACAAATTAAGTTCCTAGAAATTGCACGACTGCGAGTTTTGTTTGACTACTAACCGAAATAAGTATTTTAACTTTTAAGCTTCATCTTGAAACATTGCTACACTTTAAGATGACTGCGTTATATTTCAAGAGGTATGTAACTCTCCGCGCCGTCAAACTGCCACATCATAGATAATATTATGAAACATTATCGTATTGTCCGTTGCGCAGTTGTGAACAGTTCGTGATGAACGGGATTGANACTTTAAGATGACTGCGTTATATTTCAAGAGGTATGTAACTCCCCGCGCCGTGAAACTGCCACATCATAGATAATATTATGAAACATTATCGTATTGACCGTTGCGCGGTTGGGAACAGTTCGTGATGAACGGGATTGAGGTGAACCGTGAGGAGGGGGTATTTTGCAGAACTACTGTCACAAGATAGAGCCGAAGAAAACGCTTGATTACTAAGTCTTTGAAGAGAGAAAACTATGTTTTTGATTCAGGCTTGGCATTATCATTTAAATTAACTTCCCTCTTCCCTTTGGGCTAACAGAAGTAAAATTGCGCATCATTTTATCCATTTATCGTTCTTTGGGGAGTTCGACATGTCAAAAATGTACAGAATTAAACAAAACATCGCTTCTCTCCAGATGACAAATGACCTCGAAAGTATTTAAATAAGAAAAACAGAATGTGGTGCCAGATAACATTTAAACCTTGCTACACATTGGCTTAGTATTGTGAAAATTATGTGTACAGCATCGACAATTTCGTTATACTATTCTGGTATCTGTTCTAAATGTTCCCCACTTCGCGGATTCTAGTGAGTTTTAGAAAAATTAAAAAGAAATAAGCAAATGGAAATAAGCTAATTTGTTTTCACGTTCTCTGTTTTGCTAATCTTAAGATATATCAACGAGACGACTAAAAATAACTCTACGTCTAAGATTAATAACAGAGGACAACACAGGTTTATCAATAAAACACGTCTGTTAAGTTTCTCGTTTCTTTTCTTGGGGCTTTAGGGTTCGTCAACGTCAAGGTCTTAAGTTTCTCTTAACACATTTCCTTCATCATATATCATTATAACACCGAACAAAAGTTCATACTGATAAAAAATATAAATAATATCAAAGTTCGATTAGGAGTATCATAAGTAATCAGTGTTGATTCTTGGACTTTGTAACATCGTGGCCAGTACAGGTTTTGAAATAACATTTTCATGCACTATGCTCGCTGGAAATACCAAAGACGATTAAGAGCCATGCCCGTCGCCGCCCAAACAAGGAAAGGTGCGCGTTAAGACCACTCGGATTGTGAAGAGATTGACCAGTTCCCATCTACTTCTCAAAACTGAGATGAACGCCCGGAGAAGGAAAATGAGTGTGTATGGAATATTTCAGCATTTGACAGAAATAGTGTTCATCCGAAAAGGCAGTTTTTCTCGGAAGCTGAGGAGTGACCAAGCCGAGGTGGGGTGTTGGAAACGGGCGAAGAGGTAGTCACGTGACCTCCGCCTCAATATATATTGGAGGGATTTCAGCTCCTAAGTGACTTTTATACTGGAGGTTTTCAGACTTTGAAACAAGTGCGAAAGCGTATAGAAGTACGCAAGTTATTTAATATGTAACTTGGTTAGTTTGGTCGTCAGACCACTGAGAAATGCTGCGGTAATTCTATTACTTGCTATAGGCGCGAATAACATAGCTTGGAACAGTTATTTATTTCGAGATCGCAACTTGGAACTTTTTGAACTTCGGATAATCTGGGTAGATTTCCGAGTTAATTCATAACACCAGTAGTTATAACTGTGTGTAATTATTGCTTTTAGATAGCAATATCAAGTAATAACAAGTTCAAACTTGTATTTATGATTTGCGAGTTTGTCTACATTTGTAAATATTCAGAGCTTTATTTAATTTGAATTAAATGTTTTATTGTTATTACTCGAGTGTTTAATTGCTTGGGGAAACCAAGCTGGTGGCAGCGAACTCTACCATAAAGGTTGTGGTTTATGGTTGAATCCCGCTTCTCTACCAAAAGCTTACGCACATCGCATGTGGGTGTGTGGTGTGCTGTAACAGAATTGTTAATATACTACACAACGGCTTAAAATGACGAAAAGTGTTTGATATGCAAAATTATGTTTACAGTTTATTATTGGTGTTATATATTAATAAAAAATGAGCATATGGTTGAATCGTCTTTGAATCGGACATTGCATAAAATACTGAAATAATATTGTATTCAGCATGTTTGGAAAATATTTATGACTTTGCGCTATTTCTAAATTAGTTACGTCTTTTAAATTATCAGTGCTTCAGTCTCAAGCGAGTAAAATGTATATCTCTCCGAGGTCAGAACTTCGAGTCATACAGTATTGTTAAGAAATCAGATGAATTCTAGTCGTACAACTAATCGCAATACTGAGAGAGAAAAGCAAGCGCGAATTAATGCAAAAAATATCAAAAATAATTGTGTGAAGAACGTATCCAAATTTTCATATTAGAATTTTATTAGAAATTTTATTTGTACTTCACATTATATTTCCTTCGTAAATCCACATGTATGATGACGTAGTAGAAAAATGGTGCCGGGTACGGTATCGAAATCGGGATTTCGCAAACTTTTGATCCCCTCTTCCTTCTCACTTAGTTTAAATCCTACAAATCTGAAAAGTTCCCATTCCTCATTACACTGAGTACTTCCTGACCCGAGTAAATTTTCAGTAATTTTATCAACTCATTATTACAAATTCCAGTTACTCTGAGAAAATGAAATTTGGAACAGTAGCGGCCCTCACACGATCAATACATATTGTCAATATAGATATTGTCAATCCTTCAATATAAAATGAATCCTCACACATCAATGTTTTCCTTCAATATTTCAGTTTACAGCAGCTTCAGTAATGACGAATATTGCAAAAGTACATGTGATGAGTAAGTTGGACCGAAGAAAAGAAATACCCGGAAACCCCTCCAAGAAGCATTATTACGAGTTTCTCACAAAAAATCATAAACACAACTAGGTAATTACAGGAGAATGAGGAAAGAAAATAGCTCTATATATGAATTCTATACTTAGCATACCTTTCTGTATTCCTTCCGATAATTCATTATTTAAGCATTTCTTATAACGTCCCCATCCGTGCACGTATTAAGTTTCCATAACCTAAATTACCCTTACACGAGTTGCAAAAGGGTTGTTCTCTTTTATTCCTTCCTTAAGTGCTGTTACGATGCCCAGCTCTGAATGTTGTCAATATCATCCTAACACGTTCAATGTTCATTGATGAAGCTTCAATATTGTTGAAGGATTTTGCGAACCGTCAATCCTCAGCTTTCAGATAAACAGTCTTTCAATATACACCCTCAGACCATCAATTCATTGACGGATTGATAATATATACTGACCGTGTACGAGATCTAAGGATACTTGAAAAAAGGAACATAAAAAACAGAAAATTTATAAATTTCTGTCCCTGGCTATGGTGCCTGTTAAGAGATGGAAGGAACAAGTTTATGTTCAAAATTCCGGTTCGCCTTAAGGAGGGAACCGGAATCCTCAGGAACGTCGACTTCCCCGTCCCTGTCGGCCGGCGACGTCATTATCCAGTGAAGCAACAGCAAGGCATCGCGAGACGACTGACGCACGAGGCGTTGCAAGGCAGAACGCATTATCGGAGAAGCATTTATCCAAACAGAACGCTTTCCTTGCAAAATTATAGACATCATAGGAAAGGTGTTTCTTGCATTTCTTTGAAAATTTATTTTCAAATTTTCAAATTCATTTTATGACATTTCTTCATTGTATCGTTCTTCCCGTTATTATAAATAACAAAAAATAGTTATCTTTATTTTTCTACCTTTTCTACAACAATTTTAATTAAATATTCGCGACAATAAAATAGTTATAGCTAGCATTTCATATCTATCATGCATACACATTAAAAAGTGTTTTCAAGTTCAAACATTGAAAATACAAATTTTATTTGCAGGTTAAAATATAATGAATCAAAATAATACAAATATTAATAACAACTTCTGGCGCATACATTTTGTGATTTAATTTTTTTTTTAATAGAAGAGAGATTTGATGGTTATTAAAAATGTTTTTAGAAAACGAGTCAATCATTTGATTCTTTATCTTCAAGAATATTTCTATAAACACAAAGTTATCTATTTTGATCGATGAAAAATGTGTATTTTTTATTCTTTGTAATCCTTTGAAAATAAAACAACTTGACTAAGCAAGTTACCTATGAATTTTGTGTTTATAAACTTTTGTAGTCACTTAACGTCGGAGATAGATCAAGAATAGTCACTATCGCTCAGATTTTTTTGATTCAATCTGAGTTACATTTAACCATATTTTTCGTAAATCTGGTGAAAAATCTAGTAATATTCTGTGGACAATGAATTTAAATATCACGAAAAGGTTTCTGGTACATACGTAAATAGGTTTTCTTATTTATGCTTGCTTTCCATCGACGTGAAAAACTTCGAGAATGAGAAAGTCATTAACTTGTCAAAATTTTCCTCAAAGATTTACGCACTTAATGTCCGTATTTGTAGTTGTATTCCTCTATCTTTATCTCAGAAATCTTTACAAAAATAGTTACACATCACGGTTGGAAACAATTGGAGAGATTTTTTGTTTCTGGCTCCGAAGTTTCTGCTCGATAGCAGAGTTCAAGCAGTCTATCGGACGAGAGAGAGAAATGCAACGGTGATGACGCTATTGGACAGCAAGGGGCGAAGAGAGGAAGGTCAGAGCGCGAAGGAAGCCCTAGTGTTGTGTAACATACGAAATTACACAACACCCCTCTCTACAGCTTACGACACGCTCAGGGCCCACTCTCGGGAAAGGGGGGAGGGAAAACGGCGACCCTTGAGCGAACTTCCATAAGTTTTCAGGACCTTGGATTTCGAAGGGTGAAGTAGTAGCCCTAAGCTAAAGTTATCTTCGCTCTTCTCCAAATTTATTCGACGTTGACGAAATCACAAATCATTTGACATAAAGGAACTGAACGTCGTGTCAATTTTCATGTCCAAAGAAAAACTGGAGAAAACGCGGGTCGGGATAGGGGCACGAAATACGATTTACGCAACCGTTGTCTATTTCTTTCACACAAATACAGAAAATGCTGTTAACTGTTTCAGAATTAAAAAAATAATCTAATTTTTAATAGTGTGAATACTAAACATAGAAATCTCTTAGATTGCGGTGAACCTCACCGCCAGGTAACAGATTAATCATGTTACGTCGAATGAAAATGGTAGACGGGACCGGGNATGAGGAATCTAGTCTCTACGAGACCACCTCAGAGGTCTTTGGGTTTCACAAGTTGAATGAGAATGATAGACGGACCCGAGAAGCGAACGGGATGGCGCAGTCGGTAAGCGCATGAGCGCGTAGAGCTCAAAGTCCCGGGTTCGAATCCCGGTCCCGTCTACCATTTTCATTCGACGTAACATGGTGAATACTAAAGAATTTTTTTCATCACCTGAATTTTTTTTCATTCTATAGGTCACCGGTCATGAGAAAGCTATTTAACTTTTTCTGAGGTGAGATTTATAAATCACGAAACCGTTGTACTCCGTTCGTGAATATTGTTTGATCTATATTATTAACTGAACTTTCCTAAAGAACTTATAACTTTTTCGTCGTCTTACGAAATCAAGAGTCAAGCTTTTCCTCAACATTAGAAATTGCACCCGATTTCGTTTTACTCAGAGAAAAATTACACTTTAGGGATCATTCACATACAACATTATGTAATTTTTGTGATTTCTAACCCCGTCTTATCGCAATATGTAGACCTCTCCTAATAAATTATAATAGTTTTGGTGGTAGTTTTTAAGACAGATTTATGTAGTTTTTGATTTGTTCAATAATTATTCTGAATAGCTAATTTATTCAAGAAATTACCTTATATAATTCATGTCACACTTCATCAAAATTTTCCGACCCGCACGACTACGTGACAGAATTTTTGCATGACTCCTTATACACTGTATTCGTTTGAAAATATTTTCGTCAACTAGGAATTCGCGATGAATATCATACATCTATTTTAAAGAAACGTATTCCGAAGCACAAAGTATTCTCCAACGTTAGTGCAGTTTGTTGACGCGACTGTCAGCTGATTTCACGGCTGCGCGCCAAGACACATGCAGCTCGCCACACCCCCAGCTCCGCGCTTGCTGATTGGCTCAACACTCCCGCTCTGACTGGCGATTGGAGGAATACGGATGACGAAAGCGCTGAGGTCCTGAGTTGTTCAAGGCAGAGCAAGAACCGAGGAAAAGAGTGGTAACGAAAACTTCACCGAAGAAACTTTAATATTTCATTTGGTTTTCCAGATATATTTCTTTTTGAAAACTATTATTAACTCGCAACGTTCGTATGTAAGTTGTCCTTCCGTTTCAAAATTCATCATTTATTTTTTGGTCACTTCCAAGTTTCCGATTGAACTAAAATTTTACATGTATGGGAGGTTTGAGTAGCAATAGATGATTATGGTACAATTAAGCTGATCAGATAATGGATATGGGAGTGAACTTAAACTGCTTAATATCATACGGGTCTTGTCTTGAGCACTATATATGATAAATAATAAACAAGTTTTAATCCTAAAATATAAAATACAAAAACGCAAAAATAACTTTTTTAACCAAGGTCTTATTTAAAAAGTTCAGTACTAAAAAGTAACAAAATAATGTTCAGTAAAATATACATTTTAAAAGCTTGAGGAATATTTTCAAAAATTTAAAATAAATCTCTTGACACCAAGTTTTTAATATTGTTTTTTACAGAACATTATTTGTTTACTTTTTAGTACTGAACTTCTGAAACAAAAGCTTGTATAAAAAAATTTCGTTTATTTTCTTAGACTTAATAGATGTATTCAGGAGAGAACCTCCGAAATCACTTCAATGCGGTTGTCTGAAATTTAATCAATGATCCACAGTAGACATGGTATTGCCGTTAATATTTCATATTTCTTGTACATCTCGCATCTGTAAACGTTTTGATTTTGCAGAAAGATATAACAACACGTAACGAAAAATGTTGAAATTAAACAATTTTTAGTCGCGAAATTCAACTATAAAAATGAATTTTGCCTCCTTGGATTATCTATTCTTTCTTGGGTAAATCGGGATTTATGATAGAGATTGGATATAATTTTTTTAAGGAAAATTAATTTAATTTTTACGGTTTTTTATACATTGATGCACGGCATGGTTTCATTTGTGTTCCACCACTTTTTAATATATTATCGTTGAATATTTTCTCATATTATAGTTGAACCTAGGGGAATCATTCACACTCAAAGATATTAAAAGTTTAAGTGTATCAAATTGCCACTTAACATATAAAGTACTTATTGATGCAAACCTTTGTTGTTTGAGTTTTTATGTGATATGTTATCAGTTGAACATAATTTTTGGAATTACAGTTCTTCTTTAAGATTAATAATTTAATGCCATCTACGAGAAAAGAAAACATTTCCAATATTTCACCAGTCCCAGCACTGACACTCCATTTCCTCCTTAGTACTGATAAACATCGATGTCACTTATCAAACCATGCCTATATAAACGCTCACATGATAAAATGTAGAGATAACATTAAAAATGACAAGAGGAACTAATCAATTATAGGGTTGTGAAATCATTTATCCGAAGGAAAGTACTCGTATTTAAAACTCTTCTCATTCAAACTAATCTCGAGTATTAACAGCAATAAATTATCTCACTAGTTTTATTTCGAAACAATAGGATTAGAATTCACGACATATGTCAGAACAATATAAAGAGCATATCTGATAATGATACCATACTTTTATCTGCGGTTCATAAATTTAGAAAACCCACGGATTCAGTTTACACAGACCAATATTCTTGCGGATTCCTTTTCACACAATTCAAGATTTTCAGGTAAAATCGATTTTGGTATAAATTATATTTGAATGTGCCCACAAATACTTTAAGCTGAACCTTTAAGGGTAATTCTTACAGGTACGATGCCTCATTTATCTATGCAAATCTTTGATGAAACACGTTAATGTGGCCAATAACGTGATAAAAAATAAATCATTAATATCATAAGAAACCAAAAATTGTATAAAAACAGTAAAGAAATGTCGAGATAAAAGAATCTGTACCAATCAATGTATTACCAGACACATACTTATGTCGACAGTTTTTCTATCTTTGAAGAAGACTATTATTGATTCGACGTATTTCCAAATGTTTCTAGTCCCTCCGGTGGCTAAGGCGTTAGAGCTTGCGTCCTCGCTCATCTCAAGTCATCCCGGGTTCAATTACCGGCGGGGCCAGAAATTTTTTTTTAGCTTTTCACATTAATGTCCCAGTCCATATAGGTTCATGTAGCTGTGACTTCTGAAAAGTGAGCCCTTCTTCTTCTATCCACCTTCTACTGCTCCTAGATTCAATAACTAATTATTACCAACCACTCTTACTAACCTCTGTTGGTAAACCCAGCTAACCAACCCACCTACTAACAGCAACCTACCACCCACGCCCTACCTCCTATCACTCCATGTAGAC
>NNCF01129534.1:1012806-1026182 GCA_002313205.1 Laupala kohalensis
CTTACTATTTCGCTAAAAAAATATAATAACTAAAATAATGTAATGCTTGATCCTGATAAAGAAATGTTATTTATTATACACTTGCTGACACGACAGACGTTGTCCTCTACAAATTTCAATAAATTTGTGATCGTTTTGTGAATTTGTGAAAAGCTATTTTAAACGTGTAAAGAAAGTGAATATGAGAAAAAGACGTATTTCTGAGTGATCATTGTATCTATGAACTATTGTGGTCATGAATATTCAATTTGAGGAGTAGTACATTCAGAAGTACGCTAATGGGAAATTTTACATGCGAGATGAATTATATCGGCAGTACATCGCCGAAATGCTGGAAATGTGTGATGTACCTGGTATGTGGTCGTCTATACGGTATTTTTTCAAAATTTAAGTCACAATTGAATTAAGACATAATTTCATGTCGACCAAATGATTTATTTTCTTCAATTAAATTTGAAATCACGATGAACCTCAAGGTGTTTTATTTACATTTCGATTTCCATTGCACGATGTTCAAATAAACAATCAAAACAAAAAAAATGCTTTGTTTCGATACTGTAACTGCAACATCATTTCTTTCATTCAAAAATTATGATTTTTGCAGTTTGTCCGAATTTTCCGACTTTCCTTTGTAATTGTTTCGAATTTTTCCCGAAAACTTTTCCCGGATCATAACGAACCAAACAAAGAAAGAATTACGCATATCCATCGTTCGAATCGCGAGTTATGGTCATGAGTTTTTCCAGAATTTTCCGATTTTCCGGGAAACTTTTCCAATTTTTCTTTCTTTAGAAACCTTATTCAGACTATTACAAAAAAAATGTTAATTATCCAAATCGGACCAGCTTAAGTGAGGTTCTCATGTGATGCGCTCACCAACGAACAGCATTTAATTTTTATTTATATAGATGACTTATTTATGAACTAATCAGTTCTGAATACCCCATGAAATATATTTCATTGAACGTAATGTGTATTAGAATAATGAGTTTGCAAAGTTTCATAGTCCTTGTTTACTATATCACCTTGTTGTCATGGTAATTTGAACAATAACTGATTAAAATACCAAATCACATAAAAGTATTCTTATTATTGTTTA
This sequence comes from Laupala kohalensis, assembly GCA_002313205.1. NCBI lineage: Eukaryota > Metazoa > Arthropoda > Insecta > Orthoptera > Trigonidiidae > Laupala > Laupala kohalensis. The sequence goes on from NNCF01129534.1 coordinate 1,013,906, forward strand.
TTTGTGTATTGTAATTGTATTTTATGTTCTCTAAAGGCTCGTTAACACGGGACACGTTACCCAGCAGGTAACCTGCCCGGCAAGCTGCGAGGCAGGTTACCTGCCTACGGAATCCGTTTACACGGGGCAAGTAACCTGATTGGCAGCTTGCCTGTAAATTACGACGAGTGTGCGCGTCGGTCAATTGTGCGAGTGAAATGAAGGATATGGTTCGACATTTATTTATGGGTGAACCATCACACGAATCATGTGAACTGCTGCTGGACGAGTTAGAAAAGAAAAAAAGTCATGGACTAGGGGATGGCTGCAATACTCATGGCTCGTCGTCGTAATAAATAAATAGTTAAATGAATTTTTCGGATATTTTAGTCGCTTTAAAAATTGCGTTAAAATTCTACCCAAAATGTTACTATACTATGAGAAACCACTTGACACACATAATTCACGTTCTGAACATGAGCACTGTAGTTCATTGGCTGATCGAAACATTAGAAACATGGAAAATGGAGATTAAAAATAATAATAACAAATTAGTAACGAAAATCACACGAACAATTATGCACCTAACCTCACTTTCTGCTGCTTTGAGAGGTGCGGTAAGGCAGGTTACCTGCCTCAAATCTACTCTCTGAGGCAAGTAACCTGTCAGGTGAAATTACAGAAAGCTTGCCTCATTTTTTAGGCAGGTGGTGTTTACACGAGTCAGGTAACCTGCCTCGTAGCTTGCCTCCTGTAAACGAGCACTAATAGTTTATTAAGGGGTCATACGCAGATTTTATCTGCTGATAATTCAATGAATGCAATGACAATGAATTATAATTGAGAGATATCTGAGTTATATAAAGTAATTCGATGTGTTTTAACTTCCGGTGAGACAAGTAGTGTCCTCGCTAAAATGGTGAGTTGTATGGAGATTAACACACCACCAAAATGTACCATACATATTTGGTTTTGATGTATTTTGACACCCTGGATTTTTATGGAATCTGAACAAAATACATGTTTCTTTACTAGTCTTTACTAGTCGTATTTCTTTATTAGACTCGCTAGCAATGAATTCGTTTGTATGGTCAGAATCTAAATTGTTATTACTAAATTGTGACGTGTATTTTATTTAATTTGAATCAAAATTAAACTGTCGTTTCTCTTGGTTATATTCAGAAGAGCAGACGTAAAATATCATCGATAATATGATTCGAATCATGGCGAACACAGTGCCCTCAGTTCAATGCAAGTGCGGCGAGAGACAAAAGCTTATGTGGAGGTCAGACGCAGCAGCCAGTTACTCGCTCGCCTTGCTCTCCACATGTCCATCTGGTTCCGAAACGCCAGTCGCCTCTCGTGATGTAATGTCAGAGGTGTGTCACAAACGTAACGCGGAAAGGACCAATCGCGGATCGCGAATCATATCTTTTTTTTTCTCATGCCAATGCCTTGAGATACGCCACCAGACGTTAGAGCAGACACAAAAAGGAAACTTTTGAAGGAAAGGTCTTCGCTTGGAACTGGAGCGTTGAGGGGAATCTGAAGTGGTTGTGATATAAGAAAGGAAGAGACTCGATATATTCAACAAAACTGACATCCGGGACTCGGTGTGAAGGTAACGTCGTCGGTTGGTTACGCCCTGATCCTTGAATCAAGTCGTTGCTCCCATGTTGGGTTTCTTGGTTATATAAGGACCTTTTGAATTTGACCATAGCAACATAAGTCGTTTCATTAAGTTCTTTAAGACGAATGGACCCCAGGAAAAAAAATATTAAGGCCAAAGAAGTGTACGTGTAAGTATGCAAGATGCCATACTCACTTGTGATCTAAGAGAACATTTTTTTCAAAAGTTAATTGACCAAAGAAACATTAATTCCCACTGAATGAGATCCAACACGTTTAGTACTCATTTCTCAGCGACAGATTTCTTGATTGAATCATTTGTCAATTTTACACCACTCCGCTTAAACATTTGAATTTCTCTATTATATTACGCCATTTTTTAATTTACTAAAACAAACATTTTAATGAACTCTTCTTGCTCACAATTGTTTTTATTACGAATAACAGCACTAGTTTTTCTTCTGTATTTTATCTTTATAGTCTCATCTAGACCTGGGTTGCTCCAATTTTCTTTTGGTTACTTTAATAGGAGTCCCCTTTCCCTCATCAAGCCATCAGTGGACGTCGAAAATCAGGAAACGTAAGAGCCATTAAATCCGTATGACCGGCTACAACTGGGAAAGAAAATAAATATTATTTGGTTCCAAGGAATATTTGTTTACATTTTTAAATCATGTGTACCGCCACGTTACGCATACTGTTTTTAATTAATAGAAAAGGCAAACTGTTAATTATTACGACGTCCTTCCTGGTGAAGTTGATTTACCAAACGTCAGTAGTCAACACGATCAACAAAGTGGCATTAAAAACAATCATATAACTCGAATTCTTTCACAATGAAATACGACTTTCTGAGGAAATGTTCGAAGAAATAAACATTACAATCCATTTGTTTACACACCCAGTTATTATCATCTACTGCATTGTGTATTGACATATTTATGTGTTGAGTTCATTTGCTCATATAATCACGAAACTTATCGATTTCAATTTGGTTACTATTCCGTGCACAGGTGTCAAATTTGAATGCTTTGTAGTCCCTAAAGAGATACCCATAGTTCAGAAAGTCCCGCGACTCAGAGTTAAGACTTATGAAGGGATGTATTCCGTCCTTGCATTAGCGCTGTCCTACTTAGCTCGCGGGCCGTTTTCAATACACTAGAACGAATGAAGCTAATTCGTCATATTGATTTATTTGTAACGCGATATTTTTTATTCTCATCTCTAAATGTATGTTATTCCAAGCTGGAAATATTAAATAGTATGTTTTTTTTAATTTTTAAGAAATATATCTATAATATTTAGTGTTTTTTATAAAATGTTTTCTTTTTGTAATGTACGAGTACAATGGGATAATTTTCTATTTTCTCTCGCCGTACATGCCACGCTAAATACTAATACTACATACTACATTCTACGCATAGATTTCTAACACAATGTTGTGACCACCCCACGCAACGTTTGACGAAAAATTTGGTGTAAATGTATTATAACTCGTGGACAGTAAAAAACGTTTGCACCCCGCGGACCACTAGTTGGACATAATTCGGTTACATAATTCACTCAAGAATTATAACTTGAATAAATATTGTCGTCAGAAAATTTGAGGACGTCTATTTAAGAACGTCTGGTTGTCGTGCTCACCTTAATACGTGTTAACTTCACTAAGAGCAGGACTTGCGGACTACTTTAGATAGTAACTATACTACTATCAGTTACTTCTCTTACGTCATAGATGAACCGTGATCCAAATAATTCTTAGTGGTAACACTGCCTGCGAAAATAAAATAATTCCGGGAGATATAATTCACATACAAGAGTAGGAGTCGTAAGGCATTGGATGTAAAGACATAATTCTGCGCAAATTGGAATTACATATAATTAATGTCGATATAACTAATAATTTTATTTTGTATCACTCATATCTTTATTTTCNACATATAATTAATGTCGATATAACTAATAATTTTATTTTGTATCACTCATATCTTTATTTTCAAATAACTATACGTTTTAACCAAGTTTAAACAAATTTAATTACATTAATAATCGCCTAACTACAGACAAATAAAAATGGTAATTTTACACTTTTTATAATTTTTACAATATTCGTCGGAAAGTAAAATCGTATCGAATGCTAACTCATGTGTTTTTGGTCGCAGTCGATGTCTCAACTGACTCATTTCATGCTACTGCGCTCTCTTGGCGATCAGCCAAACTACGTACTTCCACTTCCCAATGAGTAGTGAAAATACGTAAACAACATCAACAACATTCCCGTTGACAAATATTTTGACCAGAGTTATCTGTGTAGCTTACAAAATATACATTTAAACAATTTCCAAACATATTTTTAGAAGGAAAACAGTTTGTGTATCTTATAGCAGCTGTATCATACAATAGCTGTTGTTTTTTTTCATAGAAATGTACTGGTCCAGTGACTTAGATTTTTTTAAAATTTGGCCTGCTGAAAAATAAAACACCTTCGACAAAGATCATATTTTTGAAATGTCGAAACGTACATTTTACTTCAAGTACCTGACACAAATTTCATAAGATATTCTAGGTAAATGGTATTGATATTTTTCTGTTACACGATAGTTTTAAAGATTATTTGTTCATTTATAACATTCACTATGTCAAAATTATATCCACTCTTTCTTATAGCTCGTTTTGCTAATTTTGATACCGAGTTTAAAAATCTTAGTTACGTTACTTCAGGTAACCAAATGAAAAATAAAATTACCTGTCTTGTACAGTTTTTTCATACTTTTTCAGACACTGAACACATTTTCAATGCATTTCTCATGGAGAAAAATTAAAATGAAATACTTCATTTAAAAAAATGAGATGTTTAAATTAAAATCTGCCTCCTCGGTATTTTAGTACTTAAAATTATCTTTGAAATGAAAAAAATAAAGACTTCATTTAATAGCATTAGAAGATAATAGGATTCCAAGTTGGGGCGATCACCGATATAGCATTATGCATCAAACAAAAGTTTTGGCATCGCTTAGCGATTGCGATATAAAATATATCTGTTTTGTAACGAAATAACGAACTTATCATATAGCTTGCCAAAATGTTGAACACTTAATAAATAAGTACTTAGACGTCATGTATCAATTAAAATTAACATTGCGATTAAAATAATAAAAAATGTATTTTACACTTTGAAAGTATATATTACTGCCACTGTGTATGCATAGATTAATCAATAAGTATTTTACGATTTATCGCAATGTGGTCTAGTTTGAACTCTTTTTACATGATATTTGAAGCAGATTCCAGTAGATTGCTTATAACAAAAATAAGCATCGAATATTAAAAAATGATATTACTTGTTGAGCGTCATGGAATGACTCAGTGAAAGGCTATTGTCTCCCAACCCTTACCTGCGTTGGCGGTGAAAAAGAATGAGGAAAGGTTTTGCTGTGCAACTCGACCCTATTAGTGGGGATAATCCTTGCATTCCACTTTCCAGGTGCGCAACTCGACCGTTCCGCAGGGAGGATATAGTTGTACGAAATAAATTACAATTAGAAACTATAGTCTTAAGTATTCAAACTAATTTACCCGTAAAATAATGTCAACATGTGAAGGGAATATTTAGACATTTAGCTTCCTTAACCCAACACTTGATTTGTTAGAAGTGCTGTTAGTGGCCTTAATCTCTACGTAAGTAATGAGATGAAAAAAAATTGTAATGTAAATATTTTTCCTAATTCAAATTGACAACGAAATTTACAGAAGAAAGTTGTGATACACATTCCGTCACGTTTAAGTTACTTATCCTCTTTCTCTGATTGTAGATTGATTTACACGTGATTTATCACAGGCTGTTCTTAAAAATTCCCCCAAGTTATGAAAAGGTTAACGCGTGTCGACAGCCGGCTGGCCAAGAATGCAAGCAGGTAGAAATATCCCGAGACGGGAAGGCAGATGCAATCCTTCTCCTCCCAAGCACGTGGATCCGACCTTGAAGAATTGGAGCAACGTCTAGTTTCATCCCCATTGACGGGGTTGTAAAACGATGTAGGGGTGTCTATCAATTTTATAATAATTCAAGAAAATTTACTTTATTAATTAAACCGAATATTTTTTATTAAAATATAAATTCACATATAAAAAAGTTAATCTTATTTCAATCAAATTTACTTTCTAGAAACACTTTCCAGTACGTTATCTTTGTTACGACTGATTCCATTTTATAACAGGATTGACGGGCGATGTGTACATATTTAGAGCTTAAATCAGCATATCAAGTAAATAAATTTACCATCAAATACATCTTCAATAATTTTTTTTCAAATAAACTTCTCCGCGTACTATTAAATTGTAACCCATTTCCATTACATCAGAAGCTGTACCTTGATTTGACACTTATGAATCATGGAAAACAAGCTCGGAGAGCATTATGAACTTTCCTTGACAGCAGGCAAATTTAATGCCAAACATTGCAAATAGCGTAATCGCATTACAAATTTCTTTTCAAATTTGAGCAAAAATGGGGCAAGACATTATCATAATAGCAGTTTGTAAACATCGCTTTCAAAAAAAAAAAAGGCTGAGAGGTCAAATGGGTCCCATGAGAAGATCCAAGGCAAACGACGAAAACCGAAACAAAACCGAAATAGGTGATAACCGGGCTATTACTATAATTCAACGTACCTTTTCGTTAGCCTACTTTGAATCCTCTACTTTTCAGTATTCTCTTTGTTTCTAGCAGGTAGGCAAGTATTGCAACATAACATAGATAACTTCATATCATCATCAATCATTTTAGTCCCGGAACCGTAACATTATCACCCTGTTAGTCACTAAACACAAACTAAAAATCTTGTGTCAACCCATAATTCCGCCATACCCATTATATATAAATGTACAGCTGTTTTTACCTTTATGTGAACCGTGCCATTTGGGGATCCAAAAATATTAAATCCTAGAATAAATATTTTAAAGCACTTTTCGATTTCTTGGTTAAATATTGAAATTGAAAATTCGAAGAAAAACACAATTAGATTTCTATCTCTTAGAATATACTGACTGAGAATGATAAATTGAAAGGCATTTCTATGTTGCTCATTGTTTTATTGGTATAAAGCTTTTTTCGGCTGCATAGCAGCCATCGTCAGTAACATACACTGAAAAATATATGTGTACATAAAATGACAATAATAAAAATAGAAACATAATACGAAATTATACAATAATTGAGTAAAACAGTATCGAAAGAAGTGTAATTTTGTCGGTTTGCTCACACTGTATTTGTTTTCTTTTATTCATTTTTCATTGTTCTTTCCGTTCTTTATTTCAACAACAACAAAAATTACACTTCTTTCGATACTATTTTACTCAATTATTGTATAATTTCGTATTACGTTTCTATTTTTATTATTGTCATTTTATGTACACATATATTTTTCAGTGTATGTTACTGACGATGGCTGCTATGCAGCCGAAAAAAGCTTTATACCAATAAAACAATGAGCAACATAGAAACGCCTTTCAATTTATCATTCTTTGATAATGTTGCTAACGCTCCACAATTACCAAGTATACTGACTGCGATTATATACAAAGGATTTATGTAAACACCAGACTTGAGAAAATGTAACACGTGAATATTTCATATAACGATGATTATCTTGTCCCCGTAGCAACAAAGCTACGTTTCCTTCTCGTTATCGTGGAATGAGGAAATTTCCTTTGCACAATTTCACGCGTCTCCGGATGGACGCGTGGGTCGTGGAAAAGTTCGATGCGCGTCCAGAAGGCGCGAGGATGGAAGGCAGATGAGTCCCGTTTACTTGCTACCTGACCAGGGTTTGATTGAAAGAGGGGCGGGGAGACAGGGATATTCTCCACTTATACATCTCATGTTTATTCCCAACAAGGGAAAAATAATTCGAGTTCCCGTGATTGTCCGGATTAATTCCGGATATAATATAGTTAGCCGTACTATTTATTTTTTTATTAACTAGTCTTAATTCTTGATCACGCGTATCGAAAAGTATATAATGTTTTGAGTGCAGGTCACAGTAAATACATCCTTCTTAGATCGCAAACACTTCCACTTTTGTTAAGTCGTCCTCAGGGCTGTATATACATCAAAGTTTTATACTTTTTTACTTTATATACTTTTTAATAAAGAACACGACACAATTTATACAATAAAAGCTAACTAAAAATCTATCAAATAATAAGAGAGATATTAAATAAAAAAATTATAAGCTAATATTATTTAATACGTGGTAGTTAATATATTTTTGCTTGTTGTACTTCTTGAATTTACAGAGCTGTAACTGAATAAATCCATTTACAATTTTTAATGTAATGAATGCACATCATTAAAATAAAGCACTTAAGAAATCTTAATGATGACAAAAATAAATTAAAACAAATTAAATAAATAATTAAAAAATTACACCTTTGATGGACGAATAATAAATGAGCCCAATCATTATGTAATTAATAGTTTAGATTTCATCAACAAATATAGAAACACTACTCTTAATAGTTCTGTGAAATTAATTTCATTAACTGTTGTATCATTGTTCACTTATCTTCCTAATGAGTAAATGAATTATGTCACGTTCGGCAAATATTCAAAATCATTGTGAAATTCCAGAAACAGAGATGGAAATAGGTATTCGATTATTATTGCAGTCTACATATTTTACATTTCATCAAAAAATTTACCATCAGGTCGAGGGATGTCCCATGGGTAGTCCTATAAGCCCTATTATGTCAGAATTTGTATTACGAGATAAAAGTATTCTCGAAAAACTAAATTTTTTACACCAGTACTTTGTGCCAGAAGATGAAATACAAAACATTTTGTATACATTAATAGTTATCATCCTAGGACAAAATTCACATTAGAAATCGAAAAAAATAATAAACTAAATTATCTTCATGACACTAAACTATCTTTTATTTGGTATAGGAAGGACAGGTCGTGTGTTAAATTTTTACTCAATGAATACTTTAGCACAAAAGAGAGCTATGATTTATTACTTAATTGATATAAAGCTATAGTACTTTCGGATGAAAAACATCGGAGGCAAAATTTACAAATAGTGCGTAACATACTTTGGGCTAATTACTATCCCACAGAATTTGTCAATAAAAAAAATTAAAAAGAGATTTATTACCATCAAAACAGGCAACAACTAACGCAACTTCGACTAGATAATGTGATTTATGTAGTGTTTACTTATAACAAGTTCATAACTCCTTCACTTCACTTCACTTTAGTCTGATTACTTGTTACTTAGATTATTTAAGTCGGAGAATATGAAATTGATTTCAACATTTAGAAATAACAGAAATAATTTGATAACGAAAGGGAAAGATAACTACTAACAATGTAGTATACAAAATCAAATGTAAAGATTGTAATGCTACGTAGGTCAAACTAAAAGAGGGTTAAAAACTAGAATCCAGGAACTCAAAAGAAATTAAAAATCAGTAGAACAAAGTGTAGTTACCTCACATTGCTTTAACAATGATCATTTGATGGATTAGGAAAATACATTAATTAGGGACGAAAAAGTTAATTATTACAAACGCTGTACATAAGAAATGATATTTATAAAAAATACACTCGAGAGTTTAAATCTACGCCCAGACTGAAAAACTACCTGGTTTATACAATACGATATTATAACATGTTTGTGTTTCTGCTTTTTTGTAAACATATTTTGTGTTTATATTTCTGTTTATTCATATTTAATTGTCCTATAATGTCGATTGTTATAATTTGTTGTTACTTGACCACGTGACGACGGCGTAAATCCAAGTCGAGACGTAGTGAGCCATTCATAAAAAATAAAAAATATTATTCGTCCATCAAAGGTCGTAAGTTTTTAATTATTCATTTACTTTGATTACATAATGGACGTTGTTAGTAGTAGAAATTAAAACATGGTAGACACGTCTATAAGAGGTCAAACGTATAAGTATATATTATTCACCAAATTACTAGAGCTATAAAATCCATTAAAATGCCCCCCTGAATATAAAAAAAAATTTCTTAATAAATTTACGGAGTAGTGTTTTGAAATTTGAAAAGATAAGCTTCATAATCCCCCTCCCTCCTACATTTCCTTTAACAAGAACAACACTGAACCCGATAGTAATTTATCTTTCTCTCTTGCGAGGATCTTATTACAAATATATCCTTTGGAATAATAGCTGTTTCAGATTTCCTAAAATTTATTTAAAGCTTGAAATCTGAGATTGAACTTTAATGAAAAATAGAAGTCAGGAAAATGAAACTGTTCTGTCGAATCGTATTATATACTCTATTGTGAGATGATACCAGTGACTGATATAAAAGCACCCAATTCCACGACCATAAATTTTTTCTGTTTTCTTTTAAGAATTATTTATCCAAGACAACTCGTATATTAGAAATTTGAAGTATCCGATATGACCATTGGATTACGAACGGAACGCCGTAATTGGAAATAACTCAGGTGCATAAAAATACAGCACTATCGACGAATTTTTCCTAGTCCTATCAGCAGGACTGTAATGAACTAATGCCCTAAAATGGTACCACGTCAAATGATCATAAAAGTATTTGTTGTTGTTGTTCGAAAACGTATGTTAAAATATTTAGATATGAGTTTCTAGGTTCCTCGATATTGCCTCTTGATTGGGTGCAAAGGTGGCGACATATTTTCAGGAATTCTTGTCAGCGCCAACGATAAGTTAGACTACGTTCGCTGTATCTTACGAACTAATTGAGACATCTTGGTTTTAGTTGTGAAGATTTTTAAATCAAATATGTAAAAACCTTTTTCTGATGTTTTAATATAAATGGATGAAATTGTTTAGTGAGTTCCCGAATGATTGACTCATTAATCAAAGCAGAAAGAAAGTTTTTCGAGATCGAAACTTGAAAGTTTGTAGGGATGTTGCTTTTATATAGTAGTAAAGTATATTTAAAAATTCTAATTTTAAAGGGATGAATTAGAGTGAAATGCAGTTTTTCAAATTTTGTTGATAATCGTGATCTATTTAAAATATGATCACGCTTTTTTTACGTGATCCTGGTGATTTCGTCTGCACTAATTATAATGAAGCAAGTCACAACAACAAAAAACTCTTGTTCGAAAACGAGCAGGTTATGCTAGTAAAAGAACGAAATGAATCATGCGAAATTATTTGGTAAACTCGTATAATACAAATCAAGCAAATTTTGAAGAAAAGAATTCTAGTGACTGCAATAAAGAAGTTCCTACTATGATGCTATGATGATCTCTTTAATGATTTGACATATAGTTTTATTCATTCATATCTGGAGATTAAATTTGCTAACAGATTTCGTTTCGACACAATTTAGCTAAGATTTCTTGGTAGAACTACCTGGATCATTTCCCTCAAGAACAGTATACATTTATATTTTCTCTAAATACAACCATTCAGTCATTGAATATTATGTCTAATCGTAATGTGTTAAACTGGACTTGTTCATTCTCAATTTGAGAAGCTGACAAGTCAATGTAAATGAATATACTTTACGACCGGTTCAGGAGAATCTTATCGCTCGCTGTACCAACAATATTGCCCCTTGTTTTGGTCCGCATTATCTCCGACATGTTTATCTTCGCTGCCAGCTGATGCAATGTCAACGGGACGGGTTCCATTCCGTTCCACTGGTTCATTCCACTTCTCAACACGGAAGGAATGTAAGGTGGAATAATTATAATCATCTATCCAAACAAAAGCAAATTATATGGAATGTCTATGGCAATGAAATTATTTGAAAATTCGTTGTTCAGGGTTATTGCAATTAAACTACAAAGTGTACTTAACATTGATGTATTACAAGAGCACAGAAAACAATTAAAACAGGTTGCTAATCAGTAGACATGAATCATCACTAGCATGACAGTTGACTACGAAGCTCACTAATGAGTCTGCAACAGTTCAATTGCGTTTCGAGAGGCTGTTAATCCACTGAACGCATTACCCAATATAAAAAGCAAAATTCTATAAAAACTGAAGAACAAAATTTATTGTTAAGTATATAACCAAAAAGTGAATCCAAAACCAAAAACCAAGAATACAGAGGTCTTAACTACGCGCTTTGTTTATTGAGCTTTCTGTGTGAAGTGTATTATACTTCCACTTGGATTAAAAATTAATTTGTAATTTAAAATACACTGTATACAGAAGATTTTTGAGGTAAGGTCATCTATTGCAATCAAATCACATTTTACTTGCCAACGTTTCGAAATAATATAATTTCATCATCAGGGCTAAAAAGAATTAACAAGAATCACAATATTTATGGTCAACTACTACAATTGTACACAATTATTTATAATGCTGTTACATACCTCGTTTAAAAAATTTCTGCAGTTAATCTGACCGACACCGGTATTGTTGTTTTGTGTATTTATAGACTACCTCAATCAGATCTTGACATAATTTATCGAAACTTTGAAATTATTTTAAAACATATCACAGATAAATCTACTAAATCTATCGTTATATGTGGCGATTTCAACATCGATTTCCTGAGTACATCCGACTCTGCACATTCACCAGTTAATCGATTCAAGAATCTTATCGACTCCTTCAACCTTATTACTACGATAAACGACCCCACTCGCCTCTCCGGCTCATCTCCATCATTGCTAGATCAAATTAT
>NNCF01129534.1:1027134-1050793 GCA_002313205.1 Laupala kohalensis
GCCATATTTTCTTTCTTAAACGATGTTACCACATCTCTTGACCGTGGAGAAAATCCTCAGGGTGTTTTTCTCGACTTATCCAAAGCATTCGATGTCATCGATCACGAAATTCTCCTTTCCAAATTGCATTTTGTAGGTATTCGTGGACTTCCACATCAATGAGTAACTTCTTATTTAAAAGATAGATATCAACAGGTCGAAATATCCTATACACAAATAAAATACTTCAGCGTTGTCTTTCAGAAACAAAGCCACTTACTTGCGGAATACCCCAAGGTTCAATTCTCGGTCCCATACTCTTTTTATTGTATGTGAACGACATATCATCATCCACAACAGATTGCAAATTGGTTCTTTTTATGATGACACTAATTTACTATGTAAACACACCAACGCTCAAAAAGTTTTGTCTAACCTTTCGACTTAATTCCATTCACATCGTCTCATTGTAAACACTGACAAAACAGTATTTATGTCATTTCACAATAGTATCACAAAATCTTTACCCCAGGTTTCTCTTTCTTTAAACGGAACACAATTAAAAACTGTTACGAATACAAAATTCTTAGGTCTCCATATACAAGACAACCTCAAATGGAATTGTCACGTTGACAATCTTAATTCCAAATTAAGCAATCTCTGTTACGCACTCCGAATCTTAGTTAACGTAGTTAGTCCACGTATTGCGTTTATTTTGGAAACGTTTACTCCCATTTACGTTACGGCATTACCTTCTGAGACAATTCTGGTCAGAGTATTCAAACTTTCAGAATTCAGAAGAGGATAGTTCGGATATTTTGTAAATTCCACCCCCGAAACTTTTGTAAACCTTTATTCAAGGAATTATATATCTTAACACTTCCCTGCATTTATATTTATGAGACAGTAGTGTTTGTTAAGACCGAATTACTGAAGTGCCTCCCTTACTTCATACGAAAGTCACAATACTCGCAATAGTAATAATAATCACCCTAGAGTGTCAACCACTCTTTGCCTAAAAGGACCGTATCATTCTGGAATCGTTCTATATAATTCCCTGCCCAAGAATATAAAAGATATTATGAAATTGAATCTCTTCATATCCGCGGTTAAAAACTACCTCCTGCACCAGTACTTCTACAATGTAAAATAATTGATTGATTTTAATAAAAGTTAAATCCGTCTTGTAATATTATCACGCCATTGCTGTAGTACTTTGTAAATAACTTATAACAATTTCAAAAACTATTTTCTTGCATGATTGTGTTCTCTTCTGGCTCATATTAATTTCGTTTTATGTGTACTCAACTTTGGCACGGTTGTGTTCATTAATTCTGTAGCCCCATCCTGGCCCGGGTTTTTCTCCGGTTTTCCTTCGGATAGAGGCGAATTTTTTATACAGGTTCTCTAGGCTTTGTCTAGGGGCGTGTTTATTGTAACAATAAATCGTGAATTTAGTGTTATTCCAATTTTTATGATTTTTAAACACTATACTCAGAATAATCTATCGTTCGATAATAATTTGTACATGTAAATTTTTTGCGTTAAATTACAAACATATTGACATTCTGTTAGTATTATAACTCGCAGCTAACTTTTCATCTTATGTAGGAATTTCTGCTGAAATTTTTGAATCCACCTCTACCTTAGGGCCCTTCATCGGAACTGATGGGATGGACCCTTGCTTGCTTCCGGTGAGTAAATAAATTTATTGTCCTTTACGTGGTCATACGCAGTTTGTCCTGTTTTGTTTGGCAATATATTTATTTATGTGTTTATTTATTTTTATTTATTTGCCTTGTAATGGACCCATAGTTGACCATAAATCGTATGATTCTTGTTAATTCTTTTTAGCCTTGATGATGAAATTATATTATTTCGAAACGTTGGCAAGTAAAATGTGATTTGATTGCAACAGATGACCTTACCTCAAAAATCTCCTGTTTATTCTCTCTCTTTTTTTTTTTTTTAAACGCCTTTTGGCGAGGTTCAGGCCATGAGAACTGCTCTTCCTCCTAACCATTGGATTCGGGAGAAGGAATTGGGAAGGACAGATGTGGGGTTCGGGGAACTTATTGTACCGAACTGACATTTGTCTGGAGTAGGTGAGGGAAACCCCAGCTGAAAACCTCACCTAGTTCGGATGAGCAGAGTTTGAACCCACGCTCTACCGCTCAGCGAAATCATGCAAGCGAAGACCTACCACTAGACCACAAACTCGCTCTCTACGTACATTGTTGTATTATTAATTACTCATATCCGAATAAGGGGTTTTGTATTTTGGTCACATTGTTTTTATTATTGATGGGTCCCGAATTTGTACTATAATTCTGTATGTGTTTTGAGCACTTTCTACCTGCCTCACCCACCTCCTCTGCTATCCCCACGACGCACGGCAGGCAATTGATGGAGGAAAATATTTCTCGGTATTACCTTAATGAAAGTTTGAGAATAATTGATTCCGCAAACTAAAAATTTCAAACAGTGTTGTTTACGGAGTAAAATAATTATTGTGAACCCACCATACATTCTCCCTTATACATATGACCTATTTCGACACCACGAATGCAATCAAGGACGTCTCTTTTTGATCAGTCAAATTACGTGTTTTTTATGAGAATAGCCTGGAAGATAACCTTAACCTCATAAATTAGCATATTACAAAACCAGATTTAAGTTATTATAGAGATTTCGTAAGAGTGTTTCAGAAATATTGATCACTCTTTGTAATTTAAAATGAAGAATATTGCTGTTATATTTTTATGATGTAATCTTTTGCATGGTGTAACAGAACACTGCTTAAAAAATTGTAACGATCATTAACATACTGTACCCTTGGGAGAAAAGACGGGCTTTTTCCTCAATGACGTGACGCATAATCGCTTATGAATAAATAGGACATTTCCCTCTCTCGCGTGATAATGAAGTTGAGAAGTGTTGAAATCGAATACAACTATTTCAACATCCCTTCTAGAGTGTATGTATGTTGATGAAATAGAAAGCGTAATTGAATCTTGACATCATAATGTTCTTATTTAAATTTTGAAATCATTGTAAGACGGCAGCATCTCTCCGATAACGGAACGTGACGTAGGATCATACACAATTTCATATCGAGGTCGTGACATAATAGAAAAATCCAGTTCGGGAATAGTATTTCAGGGCAAGCTACTATTACACGATGAATAAGCCAGATCCGGGTGACAACATAGGATCGGAGTGCAAATGCGGGCGATAATCATTGTCCGCGAAAACAATTAAAATAAAAAGAAGATATTGTCGAGGGTCGATCGCATTGCAGAAGGCTCTCGCATTGACGTCACGGGGTCGAAAGTTCACCAAAGCTAGCGATGCACCTCAGTCCAGATAAACAAATGTCAAGCTGGGGAGTCCCTAGCAATTAGGCAAGAACGACGTCACAAATGTTTGATACAAGCGAAGCGCTGACAAGCACACGAGAAAATCGTAGTAATAAGAAAGAAAATAGTTTTTTTTTTACTTGTTGACACCAATATATTTATGTATTTTTATTTATTATGTCATTTGGTGAGGCTCAGGCCATGAAGCCTGCTCTTCCACCTAACCGTTTGACGTAGGAGAGGGATATGGGAAGGACAGATGTTAGGTTGCCGGGGAGCTTATAGTATCTACTAGACATTAGTCTGGAGTAGGTGAGGGAAACCCCAGCTGAAAACCTCACCTAGTTCGGCCAAGCAGGGTTTGAACTCATGCTCTACCGCTCAGTGGGATCGTGAAAGCGAAGAAGTTTCCACTAGACCACCGCTGTCGCTATAATTTAATACAAAATAGCTGATCTTATGCTATGCTATTTGCAAACGAAAAAGGTATTTCATAGCTTAGGACATTTCCCCGAACTCTGCCGGTCCCTCCACCCCTAATGAGCCTCTCCGGAGTTAAGTTCTTAGTCATCTACTGTCTTCCTATATTTATTTGACGTTTTATTACCATTATAAAGTAGTATTTGTGTTCATTTAACTGGGAATGAAATAAATCCAAATACTATACAAATAGAAAGGCATGAATCAACCGTATATGGAATTAAGAACCCGACCTCAATCCATAATTTTGTCGTAATTATGTAGTGTTTGGATCCGTTGATTGCAAAAATAACATTAAAACGACAATGAAACCTTAAATAAAAAGAGTAATATTGCCAATTTTGGGGGGTTCAGTAGGTTGCTAAGATCTTAACTTCTGAGAGACCGAAGGGCGGGTTCATAAGGAGTGGTGGAACCGGCAAGAGATCGGGGAAGTGTCCTGAGCTGCCAGACGCCACTTTAGTTTGAGAGTAGTATGATTCATATTTATATCAGTTTTTCGAAGCTTGTGGTAAAGCTTCTAGGAACACTTTTCTCCGACGTCCAACTCCGGGGAAAAATATTTTTCAGAAAATTGACAAAACAAATTTTTCTTTAATAAATAAATTTCTGTAATTTGCAATATACATAGACATCAGTCTAGTCTGACATAAATCGCAATTCGGTACCACGTACTTTTTTAAACAAAATGTTAACCAGATTCCTTTTTAATATTTGCCTAAAAGGAGCACTTTTTACGTTCTCACAAGAAAGATTATACGATTAATAATATATAATTTCAAAATCTTAAACGCAAAATGAACTGAAGAAAAATTCACATTTAATTGGTTTTTAGTATAAATCTTCAAACACGAGTGCGCATAATTTTATGTCTGACGTCAGTCAAGTATGCATTATCAAACTACAAGTATTTATTCGGATCATCAGATAATCGGTTAAAAGAAAGAGATGGAACATTAATGATGACTACTCTATAAAGTGGATAACTACCAGATAAAAAAAGAATTGATGGAACATTTCTAGCAGCACGTTGTCAGTTACACTAATTAATTTAATTGCTGACGACGACGCGAGCAATGAATTCATATTAATTAGATTTCAAAACGATGGTAGATAATTTCAGAAGAATGTTGATTTATTAGCAAACACAATTTTCGCAGCCATTTTCCATTAGATACATACCGCTTATCTTAAAAAAATAGATCTCAAGTGAAATAATTGGATTAAAAAAATGAATTGCATCCTTTTTTCTGAAGCAAGGAAACACTTTGCAACTTATATTAAAGAGGAGAATTAGGATGTACAGCGATAAATTATTATTATTTTTTAAATAAATAATAGCAACTGAAGACGTAAATAGTCTGCAGACATCGAATAGTCTGATATATTTAGATACATATTTGTGGATCACATGCTGAAATAATGTTGCAAAACTACAAATTTATATTCACAATTACATTTCGTTATTAATTGAATAATGGTCACCGTCAAATATCTTACAGACTATTTTCTCGTTTAGAAAGCAAACTCAAATGAGCTACAGGAACAATACGCACTTAAACCTCTGAAAATGTAATAAACATTATGTTTGACCCCTGCCTTGCATTGTTCTGCTATCAGTTGATACGTGCCATAAAATTTGTAATGGTATCTGGGACTGGGGGACTGAACATAATCAACCGATGGCAATCGATACTTTGCAGTAGATATGAATCTTGAAGGGTACCCGTGAGAAGTGGCGAAATATTTTATTTCAACATGTTTCTAGTAATATTCAAATCGGAATAAAAAATCATACAAATGAATAAATATTTACTAACTATTGTCGAAAAATCAGTTACAAACAGTAAGACCATGTGGTGGATAATAAACTAATTCACTCTCCGGAAGCAAGCGAGGGACAATCCTATCAATTTCGATCAAGGACCCTAAGGCAGAGGCAGAGGCAGAGGTAGATTGTAAATTTCAGCACACTCCTTATATATGAATAAAAAGTTGCTATGTGTTATAATAGCAACATAATACCAACAAATGTATATTTAATAGAACGCAAAGAAGTACGTTCATAAGTACGAATTATTAGCAAATTATAGATTATTCGGAATATATTAAACTCTAAATTACAATAGACGAAATAATAATTACAATAAACAAAGTTGAAAATATTTTTCTGACAACCGATCAACAGTGCGATTTTTTACATCCCTTCAACATTAACGGCTGGTACTAGTGTATCAAAAATAGAGTAGCTCTACAATTCTATATCCTTATCAGACAGGTTGCCGTGAATCATTCTTGCGCTTTGTACCACTTGTGAAATTTCTCCTGTTTTCAATGACACAAGACGCGACTTATGCAATCCTTACTGATGTTCGCCAATTATTATTTATTTGTATCACAATTTTTAACTGTAGTGTTTTAACAATATTGTATGATTGGTCGTCGCAATTCCGACTCTCTTACTAGACCAGTCGTTAGACTGCATCAAATAAAGGATTGCAAAAAAAATTTTTTTTTTAAATCGAAAATTAACGATCTACGAAGAGTTAACAGTCGAAGCTTATAAAGAACACAGAGAAGAGACAATGGAGTACAGAATAGCCGTGTCGATTTCGCGAGTCGTTTACAAACAATACCACCAACGTTGGTCTACTAGCGGTTTTCGCTCGTAATTCGTAACGGTCTTTCTCGGTTACGCGACCTTTCAAGGAAGACGTCTGCATCGGCGGCGATATCTTGTTCATGGGGAATCGCTCACAGCACTATAGAGGAGGAGACAAGAACACTGAGGATGCTTCTGAAGAAAAACGAGATAAGTAGATCGAAAATTAGGACAATACCAGCGAATACGTTTAGTAAACTGGGGTGCAACATATAAAAATGTATCAACAAATGCGTTCCAAGTACTACTAGGGGTCCTTCCAATCGATCTTGCAAACGACGAGCATGTGTTACGATACACGGTAAGACAGAAACAAACAGCAAAAATAGGAAACATCGGAATAACAGGACAAGGAAAAGTATAATGACACGTGAATTAGTGAAATGTTCGAATATACGTCGGGATAAAGCAATAGATGGACTAACAACACACTAATTTATAAGGAATGTACCATTCAGTTACACAAACAAGAAATGGTTTAGACCAAGTCAACCATTGTTGCATATAATGACAGGACACGGAGACTTTAACACTTATTGGGAAGAAAGGAACCTACGTACGTCAAAGAACTGTGTATGTGACCAGGATGATGAAACAATACACCATGAATTGTATGATTGTATCATAACAGGGCAAGAAAGGGGCAACTGGATAAGCCAGTTTAAAAGAATAGGAGTATTTGAAATTAAAAATAAGACGAAGTACATCGAGACAAGAGAAGTATACGAAGAATTCGAGGAATACGTAATGAAGATACTTAGCATACGAAAAGCTTATAAAGCTAGGTAAAGATACGTTCCATTCCCAGTGCCTGATCTCTTGAAAGAATTAGTGTAACTCTGTGAGTAGAACACTTAACTGTTGGCTGAATGGCGCGGGTTCAAATTCTGGTGAGAATATGAGATATTTAACATCTAGATTATCTCGAACCTACTCACCGTACTCGAAATTGAGTACCAGGTCTTTTCCCGGGATCTGACAGGTCGAGACGCCACGCTAGCCACAATTCCTATTCTCATTGTATGTCGACAACGACCGTCAACTCTCAAACAACCCTCAAGACAGTTCAGATCTTTTAAAGGGGACAATTTTACGTTCTTCATCTTGTTCTTCTCCTGCTTCCTCATTATCTTATTTTCCTTGATCAACATATTCAAAGAGGCGAAAGTGATGTCAAAAGAGGTTACGGGGGAGATAGAGAAGGTAGTGACCAGTGTCTGCGGAGGAAGGGGTCTGAGTCTGATTGGATGCCGACTAGTCGTTTCCGGGAAGTAGCAGTGCTCCAGACTGAACCGGTTATGGGAGCACTGGAGGACACGCACGTGGCGACGTCAAGTCTAACCCAGCAGCCGTCCTTCGCCTCTCTCCTAGACGGCAGCCACCTGCTACTGTGTGTTTCGATACATGGCTGCACACCTGAACACGGCGCTTTCTTGTCTCAAATCACTGGAACTACTATCGGAAGAGAGAAAAACTGGGCAACATTAGTTCAAACTACGAGTAAAAATCGAAAGCCATATATTATAAAAATAATCAAATATACTGGCAATTTGAACATTGCACACTAAATTACTCGTAGTTTCTCAACTAAAAGTTAAGAAATTAACTCATGGAAACTAATAGCTATAGTATTCGACTCACCTAATTTTAATGAAGAATGTTTCGCACTATGTAACTCATTCCCTTAATGATCATTTATTCCATACATTTAATGTAAAAAACAAGAGTGACTTTTTTGTAAAATTTGCTGAAACTAAAATGACAAACTATCAGTGGAGAATGTAGTTAAAAAACCATTGTCCAAATGTAATACAAAAAAACTATAATTTTTAATTCACAAAGCTTCGAGCGTGCTGTCCATTATGAAAATATAATTTAATTTTCTAAAGGGATGGGGACTAATGCAATTCTACTTGGTATCTAATTTTCGTATTCTAAGAACGAATTTTACTCAGCTTGGAGGAGAAAAAGTTACTAAGACATGTTTACCAGCCATAATTACAAACATGTCAGATTTTGAGTCAGATGTTGGTGACTGACTTATAGAAGAAATAGTAGCATACTTGTTATTGTCGCTTTCTTCCTACGCTATGCTGCCCATTTCAGTGCCAAATTATCGAGCATATACGATTTTATAGTTTTTCCTGATGACTTAAGGGCTGAGGCGTTATTGGAATGGGATATTACGATTCGGCAATGCATACAATGACCTTATGTCCTAGCTTCCGCCATTCTCGTAGATCAGGAAGAGCTTAAACTATTGAAGACATGAAAGATGAAATTTCACACATACAAGTTACACGTGTATCGGAACAGACACACAGTACATGTACATTAATATACTTTCGAGTGCTTGGATTCTTCGACACTGTTACTCATAGTCTATAAATTGCACGACATTACCAAATTATCCCTACAAATTAGAAAAGCTACGATCCTTAAGGTATTACAAAAATTATTACATCACCAATGTTCAATACGCAAGCAAAGTAACTTCACATAAATCATTATGTGTCATCATAAACTGATTACTTTCTCACAAAGACTTATTTTTTGTTGAAAATACCTTGAATATCATGATTTTATGAAGCGTCAGTGCGTGAGGTTCAATGACGTTCTGAAGACATGGGTAAAAATAATATCTTCCCATCAATTTTTACGAATCAAGAATCATATATTGTACTTACTGAAACCAATTTTATTTTACCAATGTTATGTCTTCCTATACGAAACTAGTTTACTTAGATATTCTAATAGAAACTCAAGACCATACCATAATCTCACGATCAGTGCATTTACACGGTGGAATACAGATGTTTAAAAAGTTTATCAATATGATTTAAAACTTCATTGCTCACTCATGCGTAATCGTGCAAGGGTCCTATGTTTTACTTTTATAGTGATAGGACAAATTTTGATTCAAAATATTTCAAGAGTAGATGATGAATTTGATTTACTTTTGTATAAAAATTTTGTTTAAACCAGTAAAGGATTGAACCCACGTTCTACGGGGATACAACCATCCCTCACCAAACCGACCGTTGAGTTGGGACTTATTCCTTCGGGTTGCCCAAAATCAGAAAAGAAATGATATATTGTGTAACGTTTATAAGAACAAAGAGATAAACACTTTTACTAAGCTACTTTTAACACATAATTACCCAACCACAACAGTGACAAGTACTTTAGACCAATTACAGAAAGAACAAGTGTAGGAATTCTTTCCCCGCGAGATAAGCCATTACAAAATTGTAAGAGTTGTTTCTATGTGGAACGATAAGACGTTTCAAATATCCCTGTCGAATGGAGACTCCTGATTATCTATATGACGTCAACGATAAGAGTACGACGTCTGCAGATAGTAAAAGAGAAAAAATCGTTAATGACGAACATCTCTCTGGGGAAAGATACGAGCGTCATAAAAAATACATATTCGATTTGTGTGTATCATTTCATAACATGTATCATCTTGTTAGAAGGCATATGGGCATGGACTGAGGTAGGATTCACTGTCGCGTCGCATCGCTAAGGTAGTACTAGCGTAGTTAGAATGAAATCACTGAAATATCTGAAAGCGGCCTAAATAACCAGATTAATGTGTACTTATCGTCTTTTCAACTTGAAAAACATACCTCACTGGCCATTTGGATAAAATAATTGCAATTATAATTGATGGTACAGTACATTGTGTCTTGTGGAGAAAACGCTTATTTTCAAAAAAGAAACTTTAAAATCATGAAAGTGATAGAAGTTCACTTTTATTTGAAGTAAATGTTTTGTGGTATTTTTTACATTACTTTTATCTATAGGTCACCAGACATTTGAGAAAGCTGTTTAACTTTATCTGAGGTGAGATGCATATATCACGAAACCGTTGTGCTCGCCATGTTTGTACATGCTCTCATGAATTTCAACCGAGTCAAGCGAGTTCTTGAATATTGTTTGTACTATATTATTAACTGATAGATACAAAATAAATCATGTTTTTTTCTTCATTATTATTCATACTGTTGCGTTTTTAAACAATTAGAATTATCGTAAAGAAAACAATTAAACATCTCCGTGATGTGGCTAATTTGGAGTGCTGGTCCCATCGTAAATAGAGTTCGTGCTTTCATTTGAATTAAACTAAGAATTACTTTCTGACGCGATGTTAGGGGTGCAATGTGTTAGTGTTACGATGGACAAAACGGGGGAGGGAGTTCGTCAGTTCGCTTCACATTACATGAAATATGTATTAATATATGTATATATGTACATTAAGTTTTCAAAGTTTACATACGTTCGTAATGTTTATTTTGTCGGGTACATTTATGAATGTGCATACAGTACAATAATGAGTTGCAATGACGTGTCATTTGCTCGTTTATTCTGATGAAATTCCAGGTTCTTTTTGAACGAAAGTGGATTTTTCACGGGAACATCGGATTAATCAGCCCAACGGTTAACCGGCCAGGCTTATTAATCCCGGTCCAGACCGGTTAAGAGGGGTTCTACTGAAGTTTTAGCTATTATGACAGGTTCTAGGTTGTGACGTATCTACATCTAATAACTCCACGGGCGGGGATCTTTTACAAGGCCGCTGTATTCGAATCACTCCAAAACCAGATTACGTGTCTTCTTATTTAACGCACCTGTGAATCTTTAAGTTAAAATTGAAATTCGTGAGTGGTGAGCAGTTTTAATGAAACATTTCGTCTCTTCAGGCTACTTGTTTGTTACTCCACAGTTTCAGGGCCCGACGTTTCGACCTCTAACATGGTCCTCTACAGGTGCGCAACATTTTCAAATACGTAAAAAAAATGAAACATTTGCTTTGTGTTTTTAAGAGTTTTATGTAGCTGAGGAGGACCATGTGCGTTTAAACTGTAATAAACAACTAGGCTGAAACTGACGAACTGTTATATTCAATTAATTTATTCGGACAAACTATTCTTTAAAGAAAATAGTTTTATGAATAAGAAATCTCCAACTAATTCTTAAGAAAACCTCTAACCTCTTCCTATTTAACTGAAAATATTTTTTATATTTTTTTATATTTTTTCCCCATTTCTGGAATCTACTCGTTGCAATATCACTTTTCACTACGCACTGTCCTGTGACAACCTTGCTCCACTCAGTTCGAAAATTGGTTTTCATTTCGGTTATGAATGCCTTATTGGTTACGCCCATAACAAATAAGGAAGCAATATGTTAAATCTTTCCTTATTTCTACACTTTCTAATTAAAGTGAAAGTTCGGTTCTCTTTGAGGAGTTAAATAATATATTTCATAAATGTCGGGTTTTGTTTTGTGTCAGGAAGGAAATAGTTGTATTTAAGTTTTAAGTTCTTCATTCTCCTAGTCTCATTCCTTTCTATACTTTAGGAGCTAAGGTCATGATTGTAGCACTACTCTTTCTCAAATCTAAATCAATATGTCTTTCAGAAATTGTTTTCAAATTTCTTAAAAAATGTAGATATTCCTCGAACGCTCCACTTCAAACAATTAAGATAACAATAAGTAAAATAGTGTTAAATACATTACGATTGGTGCGTGAAATTTATGCAGGATTTTTTTATTGGGGCTTTTCGGCTCGCCGACGTCGGGGTCATTAAAGCACTGAAACTTTTGTACAGGTAGGGAAAAATGCTGTTACGCACTAAGGAAAGCCAACATGACTCTCCCCGCTTGTGGGACTCGCCGAATGACTCAACCATACCCACTAAAAACCCTCCTGAAATACGATATACCCAAACATTGAAAGATGAGAAAAAAAGAGAGACAGCTGTTTCCTAAAACATTATAAAAACCGAAAACCAAGAAAGAAGTAAATTTAGAGAGAGAGAGAAATGTAAATTTAAAGAAAAGGGAAAAAATATTTAAATCCAAACCCTCGCGAGAACTCGTGGGAAAACCCCCGTTTCGTTTATGGATTTGAGTAAAGACATACAAATAAAGGTCAGATACTGTTCCGGAGGCCACATTCCTGAAGGAATCTAAAAAGGCGTATGAATATCGGTTCATTTTTACCAATCATAACGTCCAAACTCTTGTCATTAGGATTGTGTCGCCGTCGGCTGGTACTATATTTGAAACACTCCAGAAAAAGTGTTCCACGGTAAGTGTTGTGTTGCAAGTTTCACAGAGGGGAGATTCACCGCGTAAGAGATGACCGTGGGTAAGATAGCAGTGGCCAATACGAAAGCGTGTAAGGATTACTTCTTCACGTCTGTTCGCGCGGGATGATGATGATCAGTTCTTAACGGAGCCTTTTACCTTCCTCAGCTTGAAGGCACAAGTTTGTCATTCGGTTTGCCATGTATTAAGAACAGACGATCTTATGGCAACCTTTGAATCTGACGTAGGAATAGTTAATAGGTCAAGGACTGCCCTCCGTGTTCCCCGCTTCGCTGCCTCATAAGCTTCTTTGTTACCCGTAATACTCACATGCCCAGGAACCCAACAAAGGAATATTTCAAAATTTTGAATTACTAGAACTATTCAGAATTACTAGATTCTGAATAGTCAGTGTAAGGATGTCAGAAGTGTGCAGTGAAGACACTGACCACAGAGGACTAATAGAGTCACTGCACAGAACCACATGCTGTATTAAAGATAGCTGAATGAACTTCAGCGCCTCAAGGATTGCATATTTTTCAGCAGCGTAAGAAAAACCAATCGTATCATATCTATACCAGCAAAGTACCGACAGTTTTGTTCGCCTGAATTTTGATAATTTTGTACATCATTATTAATATATCATTAACCAATATCGATGTTACGATAAAATTCGAGTGTAATGTCCATTAGAATCCTCAACTCCTCGTCTTCATGAATAATAGATGAGAAAAAGTTCGTTTTTTAAACAACCGAAACAAGATTATCACTTACAATAAACCTGACAAGATCTGAAATATAAATAATAAAATAATTTTTTTTTTTAAATTCAATCCACCTCTTGCCCTAGGGCCATTGATCGGAATTGATGGGATGGTCTCGTGTTGCTTCCGGAGAGTAAATTAGTTTATTGTCCTCCTCGTAGTCGTACACAGTTTGTATTGCTTTTTTGACAATAAATTGGGAAAAAATGATAACGTGGCCTATGGTTTTTTGGTATGCAACCCGNGGATGGTCTCGTGTTGCTTCCGGAGAGTAAATTAGTTTATTGTCCTCCACGTAGTCGTACACAGTTTGTATTGCTTTTTTGACAATAAATTGGGAAAAAATGATAACGTGGCCTATGGTTTTTTGGTATGCAACCCGTTATACTTAGCTGTACAACACATCTCATATTAATTATCTCAAATTCAGCCAAGACTAAAAAAATGCGTCGAATATTAAATAAAAAATCTAAATTTAATTTGGACAACATCCCTGGATGATGCACTTACCCTCGTAGAAAAAGTATTACGAAATTTGGAGTCAACGTATTTTCTTTTAAGATACGTATTACTTCTATCCTTTCCCTCTCGTAGTTCCGCTGGTGAAATAGAAAAAGTCTTAAAAATTGACTAGATAAAAATCTATACAGAATCTCAAAAATATCGCTCGGAGATATACACGGACGAACCATGGTGAATGCATGTGTTGAGTGTCGAAACTCTCGACCCTTTTGAATATTTTATGCGCTATATTTTGCGTGTCGAAAATTGACACTAAAACTCTTGTTAGTGGGATCACGTAGCCTCCCCCACTCCCTGGATTGAATTGAACAAAAATTTAGTATTTTAATGTCAAAAAACAATAAATAAAAAACCTTTAAAAAAACAAGCTTTTATTTAAGCCATGTACTAAAACGAATATTATAAGTTTAGGTTTTTATTAAGGTAATGCAATGCCAAATGCTAATATCTCCATCCATATTTCTCTCTAGAAAATCCTAAGAAAATGTACTTACTAGCTTTATCGCTGAAAATTATTCAATATTTTATGTTGCATAATTTGCCATCAAAAGGCTTATCGCGTGAATTCTAAAGTAAATACATACTTCGGCAAGTAGTTCCTTACCAACCAATCACTGTCCTATGAAATTAATTGGAATCAACTTTTATGAAGTTGAAATTTCCTTTGTTCGTAGTGATAAGATAAGAAGTTATAATGAAAAGATGAAGGTCATGCAATTCGTTATACTCATTTTAATGAAGAAGAATTTAGCATTGCAGGGGACGCTCCCCGGAAACAATCCCTCGCGATTTACTCGTATCTCTGAATAAAATCGTAATTAAAAAACTTTAAACTATATTTTATTTGAGTGACACCGGTCATTTCAAATATTTTATTTGAGTCATCGGGTTTATATACTCATATACTCATATTCAGTCACGTGATGCGGCTGCCATTTCCGTTAGAACAGTATTTTCCAGTTTTTGGTAAATGATTCTTGTTAATGCCCCGTAATGCATGAAAGTCTTAACGTTATCGCGTACCTATTTCCAGTTATGTTTTAGTATGGTTTTTTTCGCTATGTTAAGCCGGTACTTTTACCAGAATATCAAAAAAACAACAACAAAAACACGTAAACCCGCGGAAGTTTTTCCATATAAGCCCATAGTAATTTAAAGTCAAATAATTCAAAATTTTGCTCCGTAAGAGTATGAAAATTCATCATTACTGCATAGGTAATGGTTCATTTGAAACATATTTGTGCGTACTTAAATCTAGTAGCTCTGACGGATATAATACCCTAAATAAAAGCTTGTAATAAATATTTTATTGCTCTAAAATGTGAAATAGTTTCTAGATAGGTTAAGATATATTCAACATTCACATTCATTCTTTCATTGGTGAATATATGTAAATATTAACAATTTCAGGATAACCGAAGTCTATCTTAAAACAAATATATTCTGATATATCCCCATCTTTGTGAACTTGAACCTCGAAACGTCACTTCAATGGCATTCAGTATCGTAGAAGAACGAGCGTATACTGTCGCATTCGTAGTTATATGAAGTGCAAATCATCGAGGTGCGTTCGAGTGGAAGGGAGGGTGAGGAGCTCTACCGCTGTCGCGAACCAGACCGAGACAGGTACTGTGCAAAGCATCGCACCCTCCACATCGCTTAGCAACTGCGTGACATCCGCTGTCTCGCCGGCACAAGGTCAACTGGTCATTCACGCGACATTGACCACTGGCTGAGGTGCGCTGGAGAAGTCTACGCTCTCTCAACCCTACAGAGCAAGACGGTTTGTAATGCGTATTTGTATATTCACTTCACTTGGCTTTGTATATTTGTCATATTCGCCCGAACGTGGCCAAGTGTAGAGGAGCTGTTTGTCTGTATTTGCTCTGTTGTGGCAAATACGCGAACATCTGTATCCGAAAATTTCTATTGGCTGGAAATACGAAACAATATAAAGATTTCTTGGATTATATCAAACACATCCCGTCCATCATTGGTATAAGAAATCATACTTGGAATTATTGAGCAATTGGCTCGCTCAGTCCGTGTGAGGATGGCATTTTTGTGATATTTGTGAATACGTCAAATATTTTGTCAAATACAACGAATATGCTACACAAATACCTCAACGCCAAGTGAAGTGCCAACAAAAGGAAGTTGCGCCGGGTAATGTTAGTGAAACTATTTATAAATCTAATTATCTTCTTGGTTATATTAAAATTATTTTGTATATTACTTTTATGAATAACAACAACTAGCAGACAATGTCCGGTAACCTTTATTAAATAAATTTAAAAATTAATTTAGGTTGTTAGATATTTTCTTTAAACTAGCCATTTAAAAAAATTAAAAGACTTGAAAAGTCGATATGTTTTTTTCAAAAATAAAATTCTCGTATTTCATCCAAATATTAAATAACCTACATATTGCTTAAATGTCAGACGAGGGGTGTTTTATAAACTAAAATCCTATCAAGGTGTATTATTGCTTAAAAAGATTTATTTACAATTTCTAACAAAAAAATGAAAAAGGTCATAAAGTAGAAAAAATCAAATTAATAGACGTAAATTCCTAACTAACAAATAAATCATACAAAATATATTATTGGAAAGTTTTAGACTTTTAATAGATTTAATTATTCATCAGCAGATCTACCTTCGGTTGATACAGGAGTTGGCTAATGGTCACTCTATTATCTGGCATGCTACAAAATAATCACAGCCTGGGCACAAAATAGTCAAAATGTTTTCAGTGCTAATGGAATTGTAAGGAACATATTCAACTTTTTTATTTTAATAAATTGTATTAATTTGTTTTAGATATGTAACTGGAGGTAATGCTATTAAACTAAACGTAATAAATATTGCAACTAGGTTATTCACTTTGGTTTAAAAAAATCTATTTCTCAACATAATAGAGTAATTGTCGTCTTTTAATAGTATGAACGCCATTCAATTACTATGCAATCTTAGAGAAACGAGATTTTCACATCGTTCTTAACCAGCATTAGGCCTCTGGTAGCTCAGGTGGTAGTGTTGTCGCTTCTCACCAACTCATCCCGTGTTCGAATTTGTAGCTTTTCACATTAAAGTCCCAGTTCGTATAGGTGTGAATACTGAAAAGCCAACCTTCCTTCATCTATCCAGCTCCTCCTGCTCCTAGTATCAATAACTCTATTACTAACTACTTCAACTAACCCCTCCACGTGGGCCAAGTTGTTGGTAAACCCAGTTAATCCGCTCACCTTACTAACAATAGCCTAACACCCAACTCCTACCTCCTATCGTTCCATATCCATAAGCTTCAAAAGCATGCTACATTTCCCATTTACAATTTAAAAAATGAGTTACCTCAAATGTGAAAAATTCCAATTCAAGACAAGTTCAAAAATTTATTCGGTGATTATTTTTAACAAATGACTTTTTAACAAGATATTATAAATTCTTTTCACTTATTGTTTTTGATTCAGTTAGTGAGATGTGTGTACGTCATGGGAAGGAACTCCCGGTCTGGCCACCTCATCAAAAAATCCTTAAAGAATGTCCTACTCGAGAGGAGAAAACTCATCGATACCATTCCAAAAATAAAAGCACTGTAATAATTCCAATAAAATTATTATTTAAATAGTATCGCATTGGCTGACGTTGTGTCGGGTTTTATTCTCAAAAGTCCCAAAAGTATTGTCCAAAATAACAGTCTTAAAGAAAAGATGTTTGAACATTAAGAAAAATTCAAGTGATTTTAAATGAATGAAAAAACAAAGAGCAATGCAACTGAAAAACTTTTTCAATAAAATCCCCACCCTGTGTATTATTAAATTAAAATTAAGTGTTTATCTTTCAAATGTCATCTTCGAAATATTTATTCTGTCTCCGGGTCCTTGCGTATTTTTATCAGAGTAGTATTTCTAAGTAGCTTCTTATGGAAAGGTATTTTCTTCCTGAGAGCTTCTTGTGTGTCCAAAGATCCAATTCTTCTCCAGATACGCTGCTACCCGGCTGAAAGTCCGAAGCATGAGGTCGAACGACTCGTAGGATTACTATACTTATCTTCCGTTAGCTAAACCCCATTTTATCTCAAAGAAGCTTGCACAGAACCGCAAGGAGTTCAAAAACCATTGAAAAAATTGAAAAATGTTACTAATGTTATAAAGAATTAATACCTCACATTGCATTAATAACGATATCTTGATGGATTGGGAAAATGCATTAATTTTGGACAATGAAGTTAATTATTACAAACGTTGTATATCAGAAATGATATTTATAAAAAATACTCACGAGAGATTGAATTTACGCACAGACACTGAAAAACTATCTGGTTTATACAACACAGTATTTCAACATGATTGTTTTTCTGCTTTTTTGTAAATATATTGTGTGTTTATATTTATGTTTATATCATGTTCATTGTCTTGTTGTTATGTTTATTTTTATAACTTGTTACTTGATCACCTGACGACGGCTTATATTCAAGTCGAAACGTTATGAGCTCTTCACAGAAAATGTAAATATTATTCAAAGTCCATAAAAGGTCGTAAGATTTTTAATTATTTATTTAATTAGATTATATAATGGACGTTAATAGTAGTAGTTATAAAGAATTACTGTAGCTCTGAAGTGCGAGTGAAATATAAAATTAAAAAGCGTTTTGTTATGAAGTAAAAACATATTTTCATTCATGACACTTCTTTTAGTAATTTTTGTGATACTTTGAAAACTAAGTTCGGATATCCAAAACTAAATCCGAGTACTTATCAGGGTTCACTTGCTCAGAATACGTTGAAATACAATCCTGTCGTGAAAGTATTTCTCCTGCACTGCTATAAAAACCTATATACTGATTGATATAATGATGGGGTTCACACTGACGACGTAGAAAGTTTTGCGCTCATGAGAACAACTCAGAAACGGATTGGGGAAAGTATTTCAGATACTTCTCGCAACTTTGACTCCTTTATTTTCAAAAACTAATCATTATTTTTATATCCAACAATCTTTTAAGTTAACGAAACTGTTCCTTCAAGTTCCTTCATTATTTAAAAATATTGCAGATAAATAATGGAAATAACTAATATTCCATAGAGAACGGTATCTTCTATACCGCTGATAATTATTGAAATAAAAATTTTAAAATTATGCACATCATGGGGGACCGAAAAGATACCAGACTTGTATATAACCAATAAAATATTTTCATTTCTAATAATTGTTAGATATAACTTTAAAGTTAGTGAGAAATTAGCCTTTTAGTTGGTTTTACAATAATTACAGAATCTTTTTATATTAATTTTCTTAAAACATAAGATGTATATGAACACCTTTTCGAATTCCTATCTCATAAGTAAGGAGTCGAATCCCTAAAATTTAAGTATAATACGATTAAAAATGTTAAAAATGTGATTACGGGTAGCTCCTCACTTAATTCTGTATAAGTTGTAATAAAATTATTTATTTGTATAAAATATTAATTTTACAATTAATTAATTCACGGCTCTAATTAAATAATAGAAAAAATATATGTGACAAGTAGCTCAAAATAATTTTAAGGATAAATATCTTTAAACTGTTTCAAGAACAAATTAATAAATATTGGCAAGAAGTGTACGTTCATCCCAAAATAAATTTCTGACTCAGGATCTGTCTGAAGGAAATCAGTAGTATCATCTACTTAAACTCAAGTGCCTGTACACATTTTGTCATGAGATCGACAGCAGAGTGGTACCCACAGGCAGTGAAAGGTATGAAGAATGGCCACGTCGAGCTGAAAGTTGCCCACACCAGTAGAGTTTAGTAACAGACATTCTTTCCTTATTTGGAAAAATTTCCGGAGATCCTTTGTTACATATTCGTTCGAAGAAGTGGTAGAAATAATTTGTGATACACTCCCATTTCCTGTTCTAGCTTGTTTTTACCGTACCCTACAACTAGGCAATAACGCAAAAACTAACTCAGAAAAGCATTCGTAACTTTTGATATTAATATTCAAGCGAGGCCGGAGCTTACTGAATTACGGGAGTCGAGTAAAATTCTTTTGAAATAAGCTGGGCGTGGTTCCGTAGCATGCTGTACCTACTGTCCTTCAGAAAATCAGGTTTGTGCCTCATTGGGTCTTTATAACATTTACACACAGAAATACATTCTTCCGGATTATAGTTTCGACTGACCAAGATTATGAACTAGTAAATTCTTCTAAAACACATCTTAAAACGTTCGGTTTTGTTAGTTTTTCGTGTATGATATATACGTACAATTACTTTTAAATGTGTGTAAGACATGCAAATCATTATTTGAAGAAAAATAGTAGCAACAGGCATCACCTGCTCATTTTTTTATAACCATATGTAATAATTACAAGATAAATAAATTTAAAGGCCCAAGTCTTTAAATAGTGGACAACAAAAATTATTCAAGGAGAAGAATTAAAGATTTCTTTTCTTTTAATACATCTGACTACCAACAGAAGACATTACGAACTAAACTAACTACCACACGTCTTATGTTTGTTATAGTTATTCTGTAACATTAATTATATTACATAATCTAAGTTCGAGACATTGTCAAACCACCGTTACAGAGCTAGATCATAGACAATCGTACATCGCGGGTCCTCCTTATCACAGACAATTTTTTTTTTAAATAAACATTTACAAATTTATCGAGCTATCTTAATTCGTTCATGATAAATAAGGATACCATGCCCTTAGTGCAAAACGACCTAAACATGACGTTTCTACGTTGTTCAAGATACTGAAGTAGTACCTAAAATCTGACGTACACTACTTACAAATATCCAGTTGCTCCTTCCGCTAAATAATAAATAATTGAAAATCAGTATCTTAAATAGAAAATTTGAAAAATAAACAGAAAATTATTTTACGTTACAAAACAGTACCGGGGCTTTGAATTACTCATTGTCCTGTCCATATTCAGTTATATCTTTTCCTTGGTTGCAAGATCATAAAAAATGTCTTCTCCTCCACCGGAGTATTTTCCCCTCCGGCGCGGCGCACCGTTCGAGTAGCCCTCCATGGCCGCACCTGTCGCATACCTCTAAGGACGGTTACGTATTACGATATACGGTCACAAGTTACGTCATAGTTCACTTCTCTTACATTCTACTCTTAAGGAACCTTACATTACCCCAGCCATATTCGTTACTCTTGCTAATCGATGTATACTTCTAAAGTTTTAATCTAAATTGTTTATTCTCGTACTCACCCCACTTTCGGTGCATCGTGTTTATTTCTGATTTCTTAAGCAGCTCGAGGTGTTCGTCGTTTTTCCTTCTTTTCTCGAAGTTCCTTCTTTTCTCTCCATTTAGGGACGAGAACGGGGTCGGGAAAGGAAAAAGGATTTGACCGACGCATCCTAAATGATTGGTGTTTAGGCGATACGCCACAAGAGTTAGATCTAAACAAAATTATCTGCGTCGTGAATGACCTTTAATGCAATTCGATGTGAATTTATGTTTGTTAACTACTCCCCTCTGGCTCCAGATCATCGTATTGCCTATCAGCATCCACATTATAAACATAGCAACGTAGCGATCCCTACACTCCTCTCCTGCAACGTGCGAGGGCGGGTTGAGTGAAGGGAAAAGGGATAAGGACAGCGTGGCGGAACGACACGTAGCACGCGGCCGACGGCTCGCCTGGTATGGTCGAGACTGCGCCGAAGCAGATAGACTTCTTGGATATGGCGGGTCGACCGACCGTCCGACCGGCCGGCCGGCACCCGCCCACCGCACCACGCCGCTCGGAGTCTAGCCTTGCCTCCTGTCTGCCCGCCCCCGGACACCACGCCGCTACCATCAAAATGCTCACCGGTCCCCTCACAATAACGACAACGCGGGCGATAGCCAAGGTTGCCGATCAGAGGCAATAGAATGTTGTTACTAAGGAGAGATATCTCACTTCAACTGGACATTATACCACCTGACGACGACTTCACAATAAAGTCGAATCGTCGTGAGATTTGAACCACAAAATATATAGTTTTTTTATTCCTTGGGACTTTAGGGCTCGCGAACGTCAACGTCATTAGGGCCCTTTATACTGTTCTTCAGTTAATGATTTTGATA
This sequence comes from Laupala kohalensis, assembly GCA_002313205.1. Taxonomy (NCBI): domain Eukaryota; kingdom Metazoa; phylum Arthropoda; class Insecta; order Orthoptera; family Trigonidiidae; genus Laupala; species Laupala kohalensis. Next base: position 1,049,082 of record NNCF01129534.1, read on the forward strand.
ACTTCATGTGGTTCCACGTTCTGTTACAAAAACAATTTTATCACTACACCGTTCTTTACTTATATTAATATTGAGAGCACGAATAGGGTAAGTACGAGTGGGAGAACTCGGGGGAGGAGCGAGCTGTATTGAAAGTACGTTACAAATGTGTAAAATACTGTTAATATAATTTTTAATATTGTTAATTTACGTCATAAATTAAACTATTGAATAAATTTGGAATATTTTGTGGACAAATTAGTTAAAAACTCACTTAAATTAATTTTTGGCCATAATTATGGACTCTCTCCGAAATAACTTTCTGGTTTCGGACCTAGTATGAATAGATTGTGTTACAAAAATAACATTTAAATATGATACAATATTACTACACAATATTTAAACGTTATGTTTAAATTTAACTCCATGATTGACGAATAAAACTCCATGTACAGTACAATAATTATTTTCTACAATGAAAAAGAATAGGAACCTTACATCTCAATTTCGATCATTAACGTACATTTTGAATGTTTTATTTTACGATAAATTAATTTCCCCGATCCATGAATGCGTTCAGCGGTTTTATAATTGAATTCCACCTCAGTGATCCACATAAAAGGAATGTTGTCAATTTAACTGGAGCAAGTTTTCGATGTTTCGTTAGAATTACGAAGCAAGAAAACGAACTGAATCTTGTTACGAAAAAAAAGCAGCAATGCTCTACAGTCTACACAAATAATTTTATTGAAACGAATATATTTTTATTGATTCAATCTTTTTTCTTTCATAATATTTTAAATACGAAATTCTAAGAAAAAAGTTTGGTTTCATCAAGGTAATTAAAAAGTAATATTTTAGAACAACGAGATACGAACACCACTCAACGAACATCTGATGAATTTACTTTAGAATTGCACAATGATTTTGCTAATTTATTACGTTGTAATGATTAATTACGCCTAACACACACAGATTGACAAAGTTTTAAATCATCTTAAAGTGAAAAGAACAAGTTACAAATTTCGTAGAAATAAACAGATCGCAAATTTCTGGACAAGAAGTGTTCAGATTGATGTTCAAACACTAGAGTATCTAATATACTGGGGAAGTTTTATTAGCGTAATGGAAAATAAAACTAATTTTGTTAGAAACGCCGATCATTGGCTGGCGCCACTTGTCTCGCCAATTGTTGGCGAGACTAACATAATTTGTTCAATTTTTATTTACTTGAGTATCTTTTCGAACCGGACTAAATGTCATCCGTCCAAATATAAATATGAGTTGGTTTAGTGACGTCGGGGGTTACTTACATATCCAGCTTACCTCGTATCCAGTGACTTTAGTTGAATATTTTACCTGGTTCCCCCCTCAAAGAGTTCAAAACGTTTGGGTTCGTACAATTTTCCCCCTATCGGATGGAGGAGGAAAACACCATATTTCTTTTCAAAATACGTGATGGAACTATATTTTGAAAATTCTACTTCCTGCTGGTACACCCTAGTTAAAAATGTGGAAATCCAAGAAAGAGGACATTGAAGGTTTTTGTACATTTGACTTGACCTATTATGATCTTCTGATTATCTTGTGTTAATTTCTGTCCATCAATGATTTACTTGACTATTACAAGCATATTATTTTTGCATTTACCAGAAAACATTGATCCGCTTTATTACAAAGATTGACGATGTTATTAGTTAGTTCCAGAGGCAGATCTAGAAGTTTTTTTTTTT
>NNCF01129534.1:1050815-1083753 GCA_002313205.1 Laupala kohalensis
GAGCTTCGATCTGAGGGCATGAAAAATATTGAAAGTTTGGTGCAAAATGCAATTTAAAGGTAAAATGTGATTATGAAAGAAAATATTTTACCACCCACACGAATACACTGAAACTTTTCGACAACGGACACTCATTCCTCCCAGTTTGAGAAAAGTTAAGGTCTACATAGAATAAATAGACGGGGAATGCAGAAATGTCAGGTATAGAGAAATGTTTACTATTAAAAAGTATTCGTTTAGGGACATTTCACTGTCTTATAAAATGATACGTAACGTTTCCCGAGTGAAATCGATCAACAACACAATTTGGATAGAAATAAATAAAAGGATGGGATAGGTTTCCAAAACAAATATTACTGTATGTTTTAATTACGCCAAGAACAACCATTCGATATTAAATGAATACCATTCCCTTTGATTTCATTTTTTCCTACACTTGTAACACAATTCTGGGTAACATATTTCTGTACAATTATTTGTAAACAGTCAAAATATACAGACCGTAAAGCATTTCAAGGAGAATAATAATCTTTTTAATTAAGAATATTACAAAAAATACTTGAACTTTCAAATAAATTCAGATGTAAACAAATATACTGAATTAATACGTTAAAAAAATCTTAGCAATGCATTGTGTTGTCAGCTTCGTATTATATGCTAAAACGTATTATTCCAAACAAATGCAATTAATATATTTTTGTGAGTTTCTTCTTGTAACATCCACATAAAATGATCTAAGATTCCAAGTCTTTCACAAACGCGGTTAAACACAATGTTATAGCTGGATTTTTCCCCTTAATGTTCGAATGAGGGAATCTTTTCATTGTCTCTCAACCGTCTGTGGACGTAAATATTTGTTTTCCGAAAAGTTTTTCGTAGATATGTAAACAAAAGGAGATAAATGATACAATTGCATCACCGCACCGAGATTACATTTCACAGCTCTATGATGTAAAACATCGAAGTTGCTGCAATCGATCCATATATTTGTTTGTTTGTTTGATGTTTCATTTTTATTGAGTCATCGGTCTTTTAACCACCTTACATTGTCATTGCAAGGCTCTCTGCTATACATCTTCGTTCACTAACTCCTTTCTGTCAATTGTCATCCACGTCCCTCCTTAGATTCTTAGCTACGTCAGATCGTCTCACATTGTTGTTAGAAAAAGTATTAAAATTCACCTATTGGGTAAAATTGAATCTCACACACCAATTACTTCAATTCAATCAATACAGGCCAACGTCCAGGGCTGTTGTAAGTTTAATTAAACTGATAAAATGTATCAATCACTCCAGCAGCGAGAAAGTCACGATTCTATTTTACGGATGTTTTGTCTAACGATGTCATTCCGGCCAAGCGTTGACAATAGTGTTTTCAAACATACTTTTACTATAAAAATAATTGTTTTCAACTTTTAATTAGTGATTTTGTGAAACTCATTTGTGGGGTCGCCACAATCAAATAAATTCAGATGTAAACATATATACCGCATTTATACGTAAAAAACACTTAGTAATGCATTGTGTGTTCAGATTTGTATTACATGCTAAAACGTATTATTCCAAACAAATGCAATTAATATAATTTTTCTTGGTGAGTTTCTTCTCGTAATATCGACATAATATGACAGGTATAGCTCCTAGGAAAATATATTTTAAATATTTGTCTAGGCATTATTTTTAATTAAGTTATTAATATTGAAGAAAATGCGGTTGTGCCCTTAATATAAATATATCTTTCCTTGTCAACAAAAGTTTCACATATAACGACATGAATCAACTTCTTCAACCTATACTAGTGACACAATGCATGNGACCTATACTAGTGACACAATTGCATGTACGTGATAATGAAGTACCATGTCTCCAAGGACGGTCGACATTAGAGATGTCATTTACGTCACCTCACGAATCTACGATGATTTAAAAGCGCNAACCTATACTAGTGACACAATGCATGTACGTGATAATGAAGTACCATGTCTCCAAGGACGGTCGACATTAGAGATGTCATTTACGTCACCTCACGAATCTACGATGATTTAAAAGCGCAGTCGAAGAATTTCAACGAGGAATTGATGAAGAGATACATTTCTGATACCAGAGGCGGATTTAGACATGGGTAATTAACTAGGGGTGCAAGATTTTTTAAGCGCCATAAAAAAGACGAAAAATTAGCAATACTTCTAATTTAATAATATTTTATTACAAGCCTGTTCTACAATTTTAATCTTTTTATTAATTGTCTATAATTTTAATTTAATAATTATTTTAAGTTTTTCTAAAATCTCACAAACAAGTCCAAATTAAATATGTGTATACTACTTTGTATCTTATAATAACGGATATAAATAATAAAAAAATAAAAATACTAATAAAGAAATATAAACCATAAAATGAAATGCAAAAATGTATAATAATAAATAAAAATAATAAGTTACTAAATTTATGTATATAAAATCTGTTCTAGATGTTATATTCTCTACTGTCTAGGGGTGCCAAACCTCTGTCTGATACACGGGTATCATGCAAAGGGCCGTGATGTTGGCGTGCCCTAAAACCCCATTAAAAAAGGTATCATGCTAAACGTAGCTCTAAACTAGTCTCCTAAAAACGGGATACATAGATATCCATTTAATAGGGACGCTGATATTTTCTTTTTGACGATTCGTTACTCGGTCCATTACGCATTTATCAAACCGAGGTCCGCGAACCACACGTGGTCTTACAAATTTTGATCCTACAAATTGAACATAAGCCAAATATATAAGAATGTACGTGTATCATGTTGTTGTATTGGATGTGGGAACTACAAACACCGCTTTCTCTCCCAGGACCGACATTTTATGAAATTTATACTCAATCCATTGAAGCCACATTGGAAATATTGTTCCTGGTGAACGTAATGAATTTTATAAAGACATCCATCAACTTAATCTTTACCATGACCAACATTTGTGAAATTTTGTTCAATGTAGTTAAACTGATCATTTCCTTGGATAAATCTTAAGAACTGCGGAATATTAAGTAGAATATATTTCGTTATTTATGGATGTTTCGGGATAAGGAAGCGGAAAGAAGACGTGATGGGTGACCAACGTTTGCCTGGGACAGATGAGGAAAAATTCACGACATACCTTCGTTCGACCGTTATAAAGTTAGAAAAGAAAGAAAAGTGTGATCAATGGCAGCTCTATCCAACTGGCGGTCGACGAAACGGTTTTTTCTTCTTTTTTACGTCCCGCAAGTTATAGTACATTTTACATCAAACATTGGAGGACACAACTTTGTGTTATCAATCTATACAGTAATAATTAATATTTGACGTGGCATGTCCAGCGAGAGAAAATAGAAAATTGTGTTCGTAATTATCCCATCGTACATAACGATATGAAAATATTTTATTATAATACTAAATATTAAAAATGCTTTTTGAAAATGAAGAAATGTACTAGTTAATTTTTCCAACTTATTAAAAATATAAATTTGTTGATGAGAATCAAAATATGTGCTACAACAAATTAATATATGACCCATTTATTTTATTCGTCGAATAACATTTTGCCAAACCACATCCCGTGCCGGTTTGATCGATCGAAAGTGAATAGAAAATGGCCCCCGGGCGAAGATAAGTTGGACTGCGCTGATCTATATTGAAAAAGTTCATGGTTTGTATGCGTCATATGGGAAAGGCGTTTTAACAAATTTTAATCTTTCAATCAAAATTTTACTTCTACTTAAAAAATAATCGAACTTTTTTAAAACACGGCCATAAAAAAATAGCAAAAACAAACAAATTAAAATTTATTTTACAATCATAGTTGAATAACTTGATATGTTGAAGTACTTTGCGTGTTTTCTTTTCGTAGAGAAAATATTTATATTATATGAAATTTTTTAAAATTATAAAACAGAATCATTACTGAAAAATAATTATAATATGATATGAATATCTAAATATTTCGAAATCTTTTCGGAAACCTGATGAATTTTATGGGCCTGGGCCAGAGTCCGCAAGGGCTGTGCGTAAAAAACGGCACTGACATGCTTTTATTTTCTCTCAGCCTGGACACTAGTTGTTTCTAATCGCCAGCCTTATCGACAGTGATATTAGGGGCTACGCGGGGCCATCACCCCTCCCCTCCCCCAACTACTTTTCCCAGTGCTTCCGGGAGAGAAAAGATGAACACGAAGCCTTACGACGACGAACATCTGATCTTGACCAATCCGTGAAAGCACATTTATAAAACAGCGCATCGTGTTTTCTCCTTACTGGTTCAGGTTGTAGGTAGCTCACACGTTCACATTCGACTTTACCGTCTATGACATACACGCCAAAAGATGAAAATGAAAATGAGTGTACGGTTTCAAAAGTTATGATTTTTAAAATGTAAATATTTCCGATCAGAGAACAAAAGAAGTAGACAAAAATTACAACAAATGAAGTATATCACAAGAAATGTGAGACATTTCTTATGTACAAGAATAAATTTAGTACCATTTCCGAAAAAACAATACACACACACATATATATNTTCCAACTTTGGACATAAACATTGTTCAAATTTTTTGTTGTTTATTTTAAATATTGATATAATACACAAAACACGCACTTACTTTAAAACAAATCAAGAACTTGAAAATCATATCATTAGATATTTAATTATGATAAATAAAAATTAAAATATAAATGCATCACTAACAATAATTTTACAAATGAATAATATCACCATCGAAGTTGATTCGTCACCATATGTGCTACTATTGAAATTTAGATTGAAATGATTTTATTAGTTATTCAAAATGAAGTTCTAATTGTCAACATCACACACAGAAAATTGTCACATCGCTAAGGTTGGATCTGAAAAATTCTCAAATAATTTTATTTTCCGCTTTATTAAAACGGACAATTTTCACTTACCGTTTCAGCAACAACAGTAGTTTGGCCATTTTTCTTCTTGTTTATTCTACGTCCAATCTTCAAAACTTGCATGCGTCGGAAGTGCACTTTTGTTGGAAGAAAATTTTCTTTACTACGGAGATAAATACAAAGAATGCCGCCAGTGTGCACGTCAGAGAAAGCCAGGGAAAGATAAGAGACTCGGCGTCGGCGTGCCTCTCTCAGCTGTTCCTGCGAAGACACAGGTCGGTTGTGTTCGTGCACTTTCGTTTCGTAGAAATATGACGTCACTGTTAATGCTCTCACCGTTCAGTCATTTGTTCAGAGAATGACACGTGAAATACTATCATTTAAAAAAAGTAATTTTTCACCCTCAATTGAAAAATGTTGGATTTTTGTAACGGACAATGTTCGTATATTTTAAAACATTCAATATACGTAAGTTAAGACTTTTTCGATTTTAATTATGGATGTAAATGATTTTCGGACGACTAATCGCACAGTTTCATGACAAATTGTCCGAATATCTCAGACCTAGTTCTGAGGATATATCACCCGTCACTGAAAATTGATCAGTAGTACTTTTTTATTTCACAAAATTTTTAGTAAAATATCATGAAACGAATTCGTGGAATAAGCGGGGTGAATTTAAAAATTTCCAAGCGTTCTGGGAAACGATAAATTACATCTTTACACGATTTAAATGTTATTTTTCAATATTTATCGTTAAGTTATTGGTTAACGCATCTTTCAAAACAAAACATTTGAATTACCCTCTATCCCCATCTCGAGTCATCTTCCATGTAGTTCAAAGTGTGTACGTTAGGGTGCACTCCTGTACAAAGAGGGAGTGCGATGATTGTCGACAGCAACTAACTCTAGTGGGGAAACATTGAAGTACCTTCGGTTGCTTCCTACCATTCGAATCTTTTTCCCTTCCCTTGCCTGAATCGCAACCAAGTCCAACACTTCGAACATTGAGGTATCGAGAAATAAAAAGAATCCATAAATAATTGTTTTCAATTGTGAATGGGTAAAAAGTCTCCAGGGAAATAATAAAGTTTTATAAGATGTTATACAAAATAAATGATGTACATAAAAATAATTACTGACTTTTGACAGCAGAAGATAGATGGAAAAAAGCAACTACGTAACCCATGCCATTATTTTTAAATATATATATTTTTTAATTTCACAACATTTATTCGAGAAATAATGTCAGAGAGTGTTGAAATTATTATATATTTTTAAAGAAGAGGTATTTAACTGTCAGAAATATGGAGGAGTATATTGCGTCGATATTATCTTCGATGCATTAGTTCAAATATAATATCAGCGTTTCATATAATCGTCATTCCCCGCATAATGAAGAGTGAGAATCTTCGCAAATCGACGAAAATACATTAATTACATCCGAAATGTTTGAACTTTTCTCGATCGATTCCTCACTTTACGTGTCCAAATTATGAGAGAATATTTTGAAAATAGAGAATGGCAAATTGCGTTACACCCATTGGCTTGATCGGTACTCTAATGTCAGGGTTCACGAAATTTAATCAGCTGAGGTTGTAAACAAACAAAGTCAGTGTTACCATAATATTTTCATACACCCCAGCTGTTCTTACGTCACTGCTTGACAGCTGAGAGATAAAACAATCAAGATGGCGACGTAAGGTACAAGACAAAGAAGCTGCGTATTATACGGAAAATCTGCCAGAATTTTAAGTTGTCATTGAGTAATTTTTTTGTGGAAAGACGCGCAAATATTGTTTTTGTGGTCTGAAGAAATGCTAGAATTGGAAGTTGTACCAGAGCGTTCTCTAGGCTGCGAACAATGGGAGTTTATTCTAGGTAAGATTTTTTTTCGTGTTAAGAAATCAGGATTATGTGCGTATTAGAACCTCGGTTCTCTATAAGGCACTAAGGCTTCGACGAATGCAGTTTTTGATAGAAAAATATAAAATAAATAAAAAGGGTGTAATTTTTAGTTTTAGATACGGGGAGGGTCATTATTATTGTCAGTTTTCTTTCGTGGAAAATGATGTTGACAGAAGCCTAATATAATCAGGGGTAATGCGTCACACTATGAAGTCATGATTTAAATACGAAAGAAGTTTACGATTGAATCCTCCTCCTCCGGGAATTAAAAGCTTATATCCTACTTATTAAATATCTAAATTTATCTTATTGCTTGTATTTTTTTCTACAGGTATGCATTTCTCTCAGGCTGTTGCTATTGTTCAATCTCAAGTTGGAATTATAAAAGGTGTTCAAGTACTGTACAGTGACACAGTAAGTTAATGCAATCATTTTTATCTGATTTTCTGTTGTGTACATTTATTTAAATTGAGTTTTTATTACAAAACTTATTTTATCTTTCTGTTGTAGAATCCTCTTGGTGTTGATCTGGTCATTAATTTGCCCCAGGATGGAATACGGTTGATATTTGACCCAATTGTTCAAAGACTGAAGGTAGAAACAATAGTTTTGATTTTTTCTGTGTATTAAATTTTCTAGTTCCTACTACTAATATCTTTTGTGTGCTTTTCAGATAATAGAGATATACAATATGAAGCTTGTAAAATTGAAGTATTGGTGAGTTGACTCATGTAAATTTTAGAGGAAAGAAACATGTAGTGAATCTTATTTGCCGAATATAATGATATTGTAATGAAAAGTTAATTATATTTATTAGATTTTTTATTTTGTTTATATTATCTGCTTGAGGTGTTGTTTTGGCAAATTTTGTATTTTCATTTAATCATCACCTAGAATCTGAAGTAAACTCTGTCAAATGAAGTTGTTGATTATAATTTCTTCTGTGAAAATTTAACCATTTGGTTAGGCATTTCACATGCCTTGAAACACACAGAAATTTGACCAGAGGGAATTTCTGTGCATTTGTTTTTTTTAAACAGCAAGTTTTGTCTTCTATCATATAAGTAACACTAAAATTGTTTTGTTTCTTCGTTTGGTAAGTAAGAGATGCTAAGAAACATTTCATTTTTGGCATAAGGCTTTCTTCATTTTGTCTGTCAATATGTATGTCAATATCAGTACTTCAATGGCACTAAATAATGTTCTACTCATATAAAACATGCCAGAGCAATTCTATCATTGATTAAAGCTATGTTGTTTTGTTTCTTCCTCATACATGGTCTTAATGTTAGGAACTGAGAATTTGAAGTAGTTAGAAACTGAGAATAAGAGAAATAGAGCACTTTTGCATTCAAATTTGTTGAACAACACATCTTTTTTAAGTTAAAAGGAACAATTACCTTTCATCCTTGTTTATATTTTGACTACTACAAAATATTTCTTTTACTTGATAATGCATTTATCATATTCTGCAAAGGTTTCATTCAGTTCATGAAATAGCCAACACCAAGCCCCACTAGGATGTATGACAATTCATTGTGTATGATAATTGGTAGAGGTATGACAGGTTTAACACTTTTGATTCCATCCTGTTTTTCTTAATAAAATATTTTTTTTAAAGTATAATTCCTGAATTGATTTGTGTTTAATTTTTGTTTTCTTCTTCTAGTGGACTGACATTCAATTCTCCTGAAGTTCTACCTAGTATTGAGCAGATAGAACACTCCTTTGGTGCTACTCATCCAGGTGTTTATGATGCAGAAAAGCAGTTGTTTGTTCTCAATTTTAGGGGTTTATCATTTTGTTTCCCAGTTGATTCCAAGTATCAGGTAAGAGAAATTCATTTATTTACTTCTTATTGAATTATTTTATTATTATTTATTTTTTGAATTATTATGTAGCGTATTTCTTCTAGTGAATGTTGAGTTAATTTTCATGCCCATCACTTTTTATTTTGTCTACTACTCATATATGTTATTTATCAGTTTTTATGTAATATAAGGTTAATGTATGAATTGAGTACATACAATCATTATTGTACGTTACTAGAAATTTACAAGGTATGAAAAAAAATTTCTTATCCTTTTCAAATTTGTATTTGTTCATTTATTACCTTAAAATTTTTGTCTTGAAAGGAAGTATCCATGCTCAAAACTTGTAACACACAACTTTTACCTTTGAGCAGTAGAGTTGAAACCCTGCTCAGCTGGAGTTCCCCAAAATCTACTCCGGACAAATGTTGATTCAGTACAAGTTCTTTGGCAACCCAACATCTCTCCCAATTCCCTCATCCTCATGTCACATTGACCTTAACCTCACCACAAGACATGATATAATAAGTAAGAGTAATAAAAGATGTTATGTTGTAGTTCAAACTAATCTCTTGCTACAAATTTAACAAACAAAAATTTGTGCACCTTATTTGGTTAGTGGAGTTTCTTAGCTAAATGTTGTAACACAGAAGTTTCAATTCTTCATTAGGTAAAATCTCTCTAATCAAGTGACATTCATTTGAACGCAACTTCAGACTATAAATTACTCTTATTTATTTTGAAAATGGAAAATCAAATCCCTGAAAATTTGACACTTTCAAGTAGTTGCAGGTTATCTGCCATTATCTGCAATTGTATACGGTTAAGATGTAGCAGGAAGCTTCAAGAAGGGACAAGAATTTCAACAGGGAATATACTCCACAAAGTGGTGGCGATCAGGGGGGGGGTGGCAGCTCATTATTTAAATCATACTTAGTGGAAATATGCAGAAAATGCCATGTTAATTAAAATTGTCGAAATTTTTTTTATTGACCCCCAACACTCACTCACTTTGGATTTCCAATCGCCGCCACTGACTCCACTCATTGCTGTTTTCCGGAAAGTTATCACAGTTTTTTTTTGTTGAAAATGTTAATTACCGTATTTACTCGAATAAAGTCCCCCTTTTTGTGCGAAAAAATCAACCAAAAATTCGTGGGGGACTAGATTTGGAGCTTAGAACGGGAAAACTGCTCATTCAAAGTTTTGTGGGTTAAAATTAGTTAACACATACCGCACACGTAACATAACGCAAAGCCAATAGAAGTAACTTTTATGCAGAGAAAACTGTTGATATAATAAGAAATAGAGAACAATATCGAGGTAGGCGATCATCGATCGACGATGGCGGGATTTGACGCTCATTCAAAATGGAAACCGAACGGGTCCACGTCTATAGGAATGGTAGATCAATCATGGCCGGCTCCATGAGACACGATTCTTTCGAGAAAGGGGGATCTTCGACACAAAATGAAAGTTGGGCTATTGAAGAATATTTGGCGCGAACTTCAAAGTTCAAACCGCGAGTTCTAAATTATGCTTAGACATATGGAAATAGTGCAGCGGAATTCGAAGTAGGGCCGAAGTCCGTGGGAATCTGGCGATGTGAAGAGGAGAAATAGAACCACACCTTAACACAAGCTTTTCATTTTTTAAATGATTTTACTTACCAGAGCCAACCATTTCTTATGGAATTTTGAATAAGCATTTCCCTTCAGAAAGACTTTGATATAACTTAACTTCCTCCTAAAATAAAGGTTCGGTTAAATATGGTAATTCATTAACATATAAAAGGCTTAAGGAACACATACTTCTGGATATGAGCCACTCCACTTTTATTTTCTGACTGTTTACTCTGGAAATGTACTTGAGATTTTGATTCTTACCTCAAATTATAAAATGGTTTTGAAGAACTGTTCAACCTACTTGAATATGAGTAACAGAGCATATTCAAACAATAGTAAATTCAGCAGGACCTCACATTTCCTCCTCTTTGTAGTTAGGATACAATATTGTGGTCTGTAATCATTCCAATTGCCTATATATTGCCCTGGGGAACACTTAAGACTTTCAACTGTCACAAATTTTATCATACTTTATTTATATTCTGTTTCAAATAAAATGAAATCCCATTAATTCTCATGGAGAAACAAAATAGTTGTTAATCCTCAATACAAAGAATATATTCATCTTCATACAAATTTGTTGTTGCACAAAAGTTTCAGAGTTTTTTTAAAAATAGTCCTCTGTTCTGAACCCTACTGTAGGCCAGTAGATGCATTTTACTTTGTGACAGGAGCCATGGGACTGAATCGATAATAAATCACAATTTTAATTCTTTTTATTTGGATATTAAAGTGTGTTTATGTGCAAGAAAGTAAATGTCTTTCTTCAAAAGTAACAACATTTTTACTAAAAATTAAATATGTGTTTAGCAAGAATACTATTTATTTGATTAAGTGTGAGGTACAAATATGTCCAAAAGCTGAAATAGAATATTAAATGAAAATATATCAGAATATGAACTACAAAGTGAATCATTATTAATCATATGAACGTTTATCAGAAAACACCTCCACTTTGTTTTACTTGTATTTTCAAAATTTTTATATTTCTTCATTTTCACATGTATATGGATTGAACAAGGTTACAAATGATAACAATGTCAAAAGTTATAATGTGATTTGATGTATACAAACATCAACTGATCAAATACTATAATATGGGGCTATAATACTCTGATCTACTGAGAATGAACATTGTTTGCCCAATAATCATTGGAATACAAAGTAAATTAGTTCAGGAATTCACAGTGGAGTCACTACAAAAATTATTGTAATAATTTGTCGGCTACACACTCCACTTAACATTTTTACACACAAACTAGTTTCTGACCAAAGCAGTCATGAAAGTTTTTGATCAGCAGTCGGCAGAAGCTGAGGATGGAAGAAACAGCCTCCGGAACTAGTTAGTGTGTAAAAAAAATAAGCGAAGTGTGTGATTGACAAATTGTTACAATAATTTATTTAATAATAAGAATTTTCAAAATTGTGTTCACTGCAAACTGTGAGACTGCACTTGTGGGTTTCTATGTTGATATGACTATTGAATTAACCAAATTCTTTTCTGTCTTTCCAGTTTGCTGTGCACAACCATTGTTAATAGTATTACAGGTCATGAAAACCTTTCCATTCTCTACCAGTGATGCTGAAAGTTATTTTCTCTTCTAGCCTGGCTATGCCCATGGACTTGGGTCATTGCAGTTTCCAACTGGAGAGTCACCCGTTGTCTCAAGGACTTCCATTTACACAGGGAGTAATTTAAGTGAAAGTCGGTCACCACCTCTGCCCTTATGTTGCTACCATAACCATTTATACATGGAAAGAGCTGAGGTCCTGCGTGAAAGACTTGGCACTCGAGGTGTGAGATTTCATCTCATTTCTGAAGGTACAAGAAATTTATTCTATAATGCATTAACAAATTATTATTCCTACTCCCTGTTGTCTGCTGAGGAATCGGCATAAATATATTTAATAATATTTAGCAAGTAGACATCCACTAAGAAACAATTTTACAAAAATCTATCCCTAAGGGGGTAAAATGGGGGTTGGGATATTTTTTGTATATATCCCATCATAACTCTAGATTGCCTAGAGCAATTTCAACCAAACTTGACACACAGATGACTTACTGTATGAAAAAACTGTGGAGGTAAGACATCCCTTGAACCCCTAGGGAGGGGGTGAGAAGGGGATGACATTTAAAAATAATGGAAAAATCTGATATTAGATTCGATCTTCTAAGAACAGACCTTCATTTTCAGTGATATTCTTAGGTATAAATATAAATAAATTTATTGTCAAAAAAGCAGTACAAACTGCATGACCATAAACTAATATATTTTTATAATATTCTTAATGTTTTTCTTTTCTTCTTGAATGTACATGAATCACAACTCTTTGTTTTACCATTCCATGACTGAACAATTTCTTATCTTACATACATTTTCCTTCTTTGAAACATACCATCATATTTATGATTGTAGTTGTTTGGCTTTTAGGTTCGTCAAGACAAATTGAATCTCGCAAGCAAACATTGAGTCGTGAGGTCTTGTTTGGAGACACTTGTCAAGATGTTGCCACTGCCATTGGAGCTCCTTCACGAGTTTTTTACAAAGCTGAAGATAAAATGAAGATACACAGTCCAAATGCTCATCGTAGAGTAGCGGCAAGGCGATCTGATTTCTTCTTCAATTATTTTACTTTGGGAATGGTATGTTCTATTCTATGATTTTTTATGGTTTTTGTTTATCGTTGGGAAGAGAATTATTGTCATTCTGAGGGTAAATTCTAACCTTAGTGGTTTTAAGCAAAGAGAGGAATAATGATTCAGAAGTGTTGTACCATTCTATTAATCTGATTTTTGACCATTTTTTATTAACAATATCGGTAAGTTTAAAATAGTATTTTTGTTATTTGGAGGAAAATGGTGATAAAGGGAAATTGGGAATGTTCATAGAGTAGTAGTTGGCATGTGCAACTTCCAAAGTCGGAAACATGTTCCAACAAAAGTACAATTTTCTTAAATTATTGTAAAAAGGAATAAAAAGATACAAACTTTTGAAATATTTATTTTTACATGAAACTTAAATTATGTTTTGCAAATTGACTCAATACAACAGTCCAATTTTTTATGCACAATTTTGTGAAAAAAAGATCGTAGAACCTACTAATTAATAGTTTTCTAAATATTTGATTGTTTATTTGACCAAGTTGCTGTAGCCAAGATGTAAAGTATGCAAAATTGCGAGCCCAACGGCATTAGTTTTTTCTCAAACTAGCAAAACCTTTTGATATTTTCATGTAATCCCAAAATAATCATTTACATGTAATTTTATTACATAGTATTAGTGAAATCAGGGACATTAACTTCACATTGAAGATAAATATCATCTGGTTTGTTATGAGAATGGAAGTGTGGCTACATTGCATGTGTCTTTGTTAAGTTAATCATTTCATCACAAGAAAATGTATTGTTGGTTCTTAAGAATTTAGATAAAGTATGTTCAGAGATGTTGAATAAAGTAAATATTATGTGCTAATTATATACACCGCTAATTAAATAAATGTGTGACAAACGTTTTGTTATCTAATTGGTTAATATGCATTATATTTTCTGATAATACAAATCAATCGATAAATCTAGAAAACATTATTGTGCTTCATGCTTACCCCCACTCCAACAAAGAAGGGGAAGAAACATTTCTTTATTTTAAACCTCTGACTTCATGACCAATTCTAGATCTCTTCCCATCGATTTTCCAGTCCAATCTTTGTTCCCTCTTTTCTGTTCTTTCTTTTCATCTAAACAACTTTCTCTTGGATTCTCCTACCCATTACTATTCTCTTTATTCTTTCTGTATTTAACATTCAGTGATACTTCAGCTAACAAGTGACTCTTGTCATTCATCATATGACTAATATCTATTTGTTGTTCTTTGACTCATTACTATTTGATGAGTTAGGTGTTGGCTAATGAATGTTTTAAGTGGCTGTTTATGCCTACAAAGTTGGGCACAGGTAAATACCTGCCTTTAAAAATGTGGTGGTGGTGGTGGTGAGGGGTAGCACAAACATTATATACTTATTTGAAGTATATAAAATATTTTCAATGTAACAGTGTAAAGATCTATGTTTTGTTAATTTTTTCCTCCTCCATTCATTTGGGTAGTTGTTCATTGCATCCATTGAGATGATGTTGCCCTTTTATTGCTTGCTATTGAAAACTAATCGTGAAGTAACTCTCGGGATATCACAAAAAGTGACTGTTAATTCTGTGACGGGAGAAATTGTGCCTTATTTTATGAAAGTGGTTCTGAAATAAATTTGCTTCTGTTGACCGTGGTACCCCATTCTATTATCCAATTTATTCATCAACTAAAATAGTCTTCACTCTTAATTTCTTCCTCCTCTTTTAGTGTGTTTTTCACTCATGTCTATCTCTCACAATTGTTTTTCAGGACATTCTCTTTGATGCCAAAACTCAGAAAGTTAAGAAGTTTGTTCTTCATACTAATTTTCCTGGGCATTACAATTTTAATATGTAAGTTCATTCATATTCTTACCTGGGCCACACTAAATAAGTTTTCCTTTCATTACAATAATCCTTGATTAAATGTTTTCATTGAACAGGTATCATCGTTGTGAGTTTCATGTTACTTTGCCTCCTGATGTTAGACAGACAACTATGGAGAGTAACAAACTGATTGACGTGTCTCCAAGTCCTGTCACAGTAAGTCCTGAACATTATTGCACTGTTATTAATATAATGCACAGGAAAATACAGTTATTTGTAAATGACTTTCGATTGAGCTTTTGTTGTATATCAAAACATAAATACAAAGGGGGGGGTCATTAGCTATAATTATGTTGTTTTGAAATCTTAGCATCTAATTGACTAAAATAGACTCAAAATTTGAATATCTTAGTCTGACGTGTATTCATTTTTTCTAGAACCTGTTGTGTTATACAATTCTTATTATTTAATTCATTGTATTAAGGTAGTACTAACAAAACTAGAATTAAATCACTAAAATGTCTGAAATTGGCATACATGAAAAAAATTAAATGTATTTATTTTGATTTCAATTTAAAAGAAAACATACTTCACTGGCCATTTAAATGAATTAATTGTAATATTTTTTTTACGTTGGAATACATTTCATCTTAAGGAGAAAATACTTATTTTCAAAAGTTGACTGATTTCTATATCACTAATACCTATGTCAGAAGTTAAGTGTACTCTATAGGATATTATATGTAGTGTTTTTCACATATCTTTTTCAAAAATATCCTCCCAGGTGTGATGTACGAATCACGAAAATGTTGCGCTTGACCATCATACTTTTCTTGCTCTAGTGTATTACAAATGAATAATTATTGTTGATATTATACTTTTAACTGAGAGATACCAATTAAATGATGTTTTTCCTTCATTATAATTTATAATATTGTTTTATAAACATAAAGAATGCAAGTACATTTCTCAAGGATTTGACCAACTTAAAGTGCTAGTAGGGTCATGTTGTCAATTGTATTAAAAGAAATTGAACTTAAATATTTGATGTTCTAATTTCTTGTCCTTATTGGTAATAACAAAACATGTTTCCCCGAGTTGGGTTATTTACATTTAATTTGCGGTTTAGAGGTTTGATGTGTTGTCTCTTCAATAACACCTTTTCACACATTGTTTTTGTGTAGCAAGTCCATTTTTTGTTTTGATTGGAACTCCATTCTGTCGTACTTTTTCAATAAGGATTACCTTTTTTATATCCAGTGATACTCATTTTGTATCAATTATTTATGAAATTTTAATGCCAGTTATTTAATATGTTTACTTTATTATGAAATGTTGATTTCCAATTATTATATCTCATTTCCACGATTTATATAGTTAAACTTCAAAGTTATATGAAATTATTTTGCCACTTTGCATGGTGTCTAAATCAAATTCAGGTAGATTATTCACTGAAAAAATCCAAGTCATATAAAGAAATTTTGCTAGATTATTCTGAAAATAATATGGCATCCATAAGAATGCATTATTTTTGTATAAATAGGAAATTATGAAGAAAACCTGGATAGCCAGCAAAATACTTTCTGAAAACTAAGTTTGAAAAAGAAACACAAGATGATTCAGAATAAATTATTTTTGCCTAGTATGGTTTAGAAAATTTAATTTTACCAAAAATATGAAAGTTTTGCAAATTTCGAAAGTTTTTTTCAGTCTGTACATTTGTGAGATTTCCGTATTTCAGAGTGTATGGAAATTCAGATTAAAGACTAAATATTAGTTTTTTACTTAGAAATATGGAGGACTCAAAATTCCAGTATAACTTGAAAATTCTTTTTCCAGTTTTTTTTAATGGTTTATGTCATTATTGTAATTTATGTCAGTGTCATTGGCAACCTCTTGTATATTAGGATAGAAATACATCTTGAACATGGTAAATTCTCCTTTTGTTCTCTAGAAATATCAGGCTACAATTTTTCCCCGCAGCATTTCATACTACTACTCTCTCTCCCTTAATTGTTTGAATAATAGTATTATCTGTCAATAAAAGCCCATTTCATAATGGTTTCACTGAAGTCTTTAAATTGTTGTACATGTAAAATGAAAATATTTTTTTGTGCTTGAATTTTAGATCTCTGCCTATACCAAATGGGATGCTATATCAGAACAACTGAAACCTAGTGAGCGCCCTGTTGTGCTTAATAGAGCTAGTTCTACTAATACAACTAATCCGTTTGGTTCAACCTTTTGTTATGGATACCAAGACATTATTTTTGAGGTAAACTTGATGTTTATTTTGATTGAGTACAGAGTAAGTAGTTGAGAAATTTGTGCATTGGAGCTTTTTGTGCTTGCAGGTAATGCCAAATAATTACATTGCTTCTGTCACACTGTATGCTGGGGAAAGACCTGGTCCTGAGGTATGACAATGGCTTTCTGCCACCTACCTCGTGCTGCAGGGAAGGTACTGGCAGTTCTGACATCTCTAAAACAAGACAAGGAAGCAAACAAAACTTAAACTGTAAGTATCCACTCCCATCTGGACGTAAGGGATGATGAGGGTTGTCTCTTGAAGCCAGTTCAGCTGCCAGATTTGAGAGGAGATTCTCTGGAAACAAGTGTACGTATGCTATTATCTGTTTTGAGGTACTTGTGGCAGTGTGGGAAAAGGTTAGTCTCGGAACGATGTGGTTTCATAAGAGTGTGATCTCATTAGTTTTGTACTGGGGTAAAGCACACTGGGCAGAAATGAAGAACATTCCATAAGTAACATGATTATCAAAAGTCATCTGTGAAGTGAATGTATCTGTATATTTTTCAAAATACTAAGGAGCATTTGTATATACTCATTTCTGCAGGATACTTTAAGATTTTTGTGAATTCAAAGCTAGCTACAAATTGAGTGATACATTCTAAAGCTGGATCCAAAGCATTATATAAGGTTTTTCTTCAAGCAAAACGCTTGCTAATGGTATGTGTAGACAACCCTCGACTGTACAAAATATTAATGCCATCAGAGGGCCGTGTGCTGCCTAGAATAAGAATGGTCTATTCAGAAATATGCTTGGAACTTTCCTGTAATTAAAACCGAAAAAAAAGAGTGAGAAAAAAAAGATAGAATGAAAAAAACATTAAAAGAGGAAAGAAAAACATCCAAAAAAAGTTCTTTAGTTGGATTGTTTTAAGCTGTAAGTCTGCTTAACAAAACCAAAGCAAAGAAGAACTTGTATAGCTTTTCTGGTGACTTTGAGAAAAGTTCTTCATTTTAATCTTAATGAGAATTTCATCTATGAATTATTCAGAATATGAATATTTACAAAATGCGTAAGAATACTAGAATTTCTGAGAATTAATATATCCAAATCGTGTTTTAGATATTCTTAAAATAATGTATTAATAATTTATTGTGATTAATTTTTTAACAGAAGTTTATCTAAGAATCACAGGGCATTCTTTTACATTGTGCATTACTATTGCACTTATTTACTATCCTAAGGATTATGTATCTACTAATTTTCAGGGTATGATTAAGAGAAGTACCGATTTCTTTTTTATTATCTAAACTATTTGATGGGTAAAAGTCAATTTGTTTTAAAATATATCAACATTGGAAATTTGTAAATTTTCTTGTTCTAAGTTCTCTTCAGTACTTCCTAAGTTCTATGAGTGTTTCAGTGCTCCATGGGTTAGCCATTCTGGAAGTATCAAGACTCTGTCAAAATATTGTTTACTTTTACAGATTTGTATTATAGATCTGTATATTGAAATTTTTGAAGAAAAAAAATTACTCTTACGTACGACTTTTATTAATTTATTTATATTAATTTAAATATACCATGTATATGTTTCAAGATAGTGTAATTTTGCATTTGCAATGTACTTGATGAAGAGGTAATTTTAAATGTAATGTACATTACAAACATTTTATTGCCTCTTTAAATTAGTTATAATTTAAAAATTACATCTGTAAGTTTAAATGTGTCTGATAAGTCATAATCAAACCACAATATGGTAGCACCTTTAATATGATAGCATATTGAGATGTACTTTGACTTTTAAAGTTGATTGCTGTGGCACATCACGTTTTGTAAAATGGTTGTGTGTGTAAGACATAGTGATTGATGTCACATCTGTTTGTTATTTACTGTACAGCTTCCTTCTGAAGGTATAGCAATCTAAAATGTATGTGGCAAGTAATATAGTTCAATGTACATTCAGTATCTGTTCACAGCACATAAGTGAACATAATATTTCAAAATAAAACAATGAAGTGTTTAAGTCAAATTGTATTGTCATTGTAATGAGCTAAGCATCATATGTGATTCAAAAGCTAGCAACTTTTGAATGTGGCAACATTAATCTACGATACCTTATAATATAGAATTTGTCTAAAATATTCCAATAATTGTTTTGTAAATTCGTTTTCAAAGAAAAGTGTAAATGTGACATTTGACCAAATATTTATTTTATTAAAGCTGTGACCTGCTCTTTGTATTATTCAGAAAATGATCTCTGTTGCCCTGTTATACTTCTGTATTATACAATCATTGTCGTAGTGGCAACACTATGATAAAAATTTTGCCATTAAATAAATTACTATTAAATTTTTTTATTCTGTGTCATTTATGAATAGTTCCCTGTCCTTAAAACTTTGAAATTTAAATCTTTTGAAAATTTATAATTTAACTATAATTCTTTAATGCAAATTAAATATTTTGAACGGTCTTGTAAGTAGACTGAATTTTAATTAATGCTTATGATGTTTCAACAGCTGCTTTCTCAGGTGATTGTAGTACATAAAGAAATAAATGAATTTTATATTGATAACAAAATAATTATAGTTTAATAAAACAGAAAGCAGCGACAAAGTCACCAATTAAAAATATATGAAAAATAAATAGTCTCATGTTGTATTGTTGTTACACTGTGCGAAGTGTGTTAACATAAAATTTATTCCAACTGCTGTGGAGGCACTTATGGTTAGTTTCCTCTTCAATGAAGCAGCTGATGAGTTTACAGAGGCACATTTATTTGTTAGGTAATAGTTTTTTATTGAAGTTTTTTTTTGATATTATCTTTATTCTGTTAAAACAATTCAACATACCGTATTTTACCCGAATGTAGTTCCCCCCTTTTTCTTTTTTTTCAAAACATTTGCCCAAAAATCCGTTGACTGAATAGTGAGTTTAGGATGGGAGCATTGCTAATTCAATGCTTTGTGGGTGAAAACAAGTGAAGCGAACAAAAGTCATGTACATAACACAAAGACGGCGGGATTTGACGTTCATTCGAAGTGGAAACAGAACAGGTTCACATCTTGGACACACCATAAGCTGGACGATTGAAGATGCTTCGACACTAACTTCACATGAGAGTTCTAAATTATGCTCCGACACACGGAAATGAAGCAACGGCACAAGAATTCAAAGTAGAGCTAAAGTCTATGTGGATCGGGCAATTTCTAGAGCAAAAGTTGAACTGCACCAGTTAGCTTTTCATTTCAAAAACCTTATGATTATACCTACCAGAGCCAACCATTTTACTTGGAATTTTTAATGAACATTTCTATTCAGAAAGATCGATTTTACTCAACTTCATTTTCTTTCAAAATTTTGCCTCATAAAGTAAGAGGGAGTCTATCATCAGGTAAATATGGTACTTATAGCATGTGATGCATAGTTCTAGTCATCCTAATACTATACTTCCTTGGGCTTGAATGGCAACGGTATTATAAACTGGGGATGAGATATTGTTAACTGTAACACCAACTGGCTCATAAATCTATAGTTAGTTCAGTTGAGATCTCTTTAGTGTTTGGAAGTGGGTAGAAGGGACCCGCAGGCCAGTACTTTGCACAGGGACCCTGACTTTGCTCTTGGTTACCCTGTGAATTGCTAAAGGAACCTCTTATTGACCAGCTGAGATAAACAATCTAACTCAAAAGTCACATTGCTGTATACATATAAGTCGTGTATACTTGAGATTATGAAGTATCTTGGGAACAGTGGAACAAATTCAAATGAAATGGTCATTCAATGAAAGGGAACCTTCAATTTGTATGACAGTCATGAACACATTTTAAGCTGTATTTCATATAAAACTTCTACCAAGGAAAAACAGCCCATTTTTTGCAGCAATTTTTGGGTAATATAGTAAAGACTGCTGGTTAGATAAATTCAGATTCTGTAGTGTTTACATTTCTAAACACTGCCTACGAGTTGTAAAATTATTTTTCAATTAATTTCATGGTTTAATGTAAATTTTATAAACCTTTGCTAATTTTATAATTGTTTATCTAAAACTTATATTTCAAGCATCATTATTACCACTAAATTAGGTAAAACATTTTTTGTATCATCAAAATTGTAAGTCTATCATTATTACAATCATTATAAATTTTAAAGCAATGTTTCAACCCTATCCAAGCTCTCAAAATTACAATGATTTCAATGTTTGGGCGTGTTTTACATTCCATTCTTTCAGTAAACCAATCACGGATTCTGACCAACTAAGTTCCAAATCATTCTTCTCCCCTCCTTACAAAATCTAGTCATATTACTAAGAAATGTTAAATGAAGAATTGGTTACAAATATGTGTATTTTGAAATGTAGTTAAAAAGAATGACTTTCTTCAAAATTTTGGAGTAAAAATACCTAAAATAGTAATTTTCAACTATTAATTACAATTTTACTTGAATATCTCCCTCTCCAGATTGGTGTAAAATCACATGTCAACAATTCACAAGCTGTCTGTGCAACATTAACATACAATAATAAACTTTCAACATACAATAATACATAGAAAAAGAAATTTGATATCTGAGAGAAAATTGAGACAAGAAATAACCACCTTAAAGAAGTTACAAGTAGAAACTGTTTCCAGGAAATGTATCTATCAGTAAACTTCCAACAAAAA
Organism: Laupala kohalensis; assembly: GCA_002313205.1. Taxonomy (NCBI): domain Eukaryota; kingdom Metazoa; phylum Arthropoda; class Insecta; order Orthoptera; family Trigonidiidae; genus Laupala; species Laupala kohalensis. The sequence goes on from NNCF01129534.1 coordinate 1,072,393, forward strand.
GATGTGTATAAAACTTCAGAGCCACCAAATAAATTTAATGTAAAATTGTTAAATAAGGCTAAATTAGAAGTGCCTCCAAACAATATATAAGACATTTACATAATAAATTGTTAAGATTGAAGTAAAATTTACAGGCATTGATGAAAATCATAACATTGGTAATGAGGTGATTTAGATTAAAAGCAAGTATTGTCAATTGAATTTTGTTGTTGTTGTTGTTGTGGGGTTTTAGAGCCCTTCAAATGGAATTATGATCATTCAAATATATTTTCAAGAAGAGATTGTTAAACTCCGAAGACGAATATAATTCCAGAATTCACACTATCGCCACTAGAGGAATACCATAGGACCAATCTGCACAAATAGATAATGGGAGCAAGGGTTCTTTAAACCTGTCCTGTGCAATAATGTTAAGTGGAGTATGTTTTATTTTAGCGAGTTCCTGAAGTATTTCCTGGTGTATTATGTTTATTTTTAGAAGAAATCCTTATTCTTTGAGAATCCATTTATTTCTTTTTTTTCCCTCAATTTGTATATGGGAAAGCTAGTGTTGTAATATTATTTAAAATATAGAATTGTATTTTATCTTCACGTTCATTGTGAGTATATAAATCATTCCAAGTGCAGACAATGGGTGTAAAGCATATGTGTAATAGAAACAAAATCAGCGAAATGTAATAACATTTATTATAAATCTACTACAAAATATTTTATGCTGTATTACCATCATGATGACCTCTTGATCTCTTACTGATCTTGGCTTTTTCAATATCAACATGAGGATAATGAGCTTCTAACACCTTTGGATCAATATGTGGAAACCTTTTGAGAAGTCCTTGGACATGATTGCGATCACGACTGAAAATATATGAAGAATTAAACATAACATTTGAAAAGCAGTAATACAAAAATAGAAAAAATTATTAGCCATCTTCATGCTCTTTCTATAATATATGATCACATTCAGTTTTTCTGCAACTAAAAAATATTTTTTAAATACTTACTTCCTAGCTTTTCTTTTCTCCAAGAATCTTCTCTCGTTATAGAAGCGAAGAAATTTTTTTACTGCCTGTCCTCTGAACACATCTTTGTAATATTTTTTATGCCACCCAGTATTCATGAATTTTGGCACAATATGCTCCGTCGCACGATAAGCTTTCACTAGCCCTAGATGAAAAAAGAAAAAAAAATCTTTCTTACGTCAAATAACAAACTTTTGTAGATGATCAAATACATACCAAAAGGATCCTTTGTAACAATTTTCTCTCTTTCTCCAGATTCTCCAGTTTCTAACTGAAAATATGCTCTATTTCGTTCTCGAACTACACATTCTAGGTTTTCCATACTTTCTTCGACCTGATTAAAATACAAGCAAAGCATCAGAGGATAAACTTCTCCAATTTTATTCATCCAATTCATATCTAGGCAGTACCAAAATAAAAAGTAAGTTTCCTGACAAATACAATTTTGAAAATACAATGGATAAAATGTAATTTCATAAAAATACAAGTTTTACATGCATCATGTTTTAACCACATTTGTTCAACAAACTACTTATAACAACCGTAACAAATAAATAACATTTTTTTTATTTTAAATTTTACTTATTGTTTTTACAGTGCGCAAACATTAATATTATTCGTTAAATTTCAGAAAATATGGGAGTTCCTTAGAAATGAGAAAAAATAAAATTCAGATTTCATTAAACATACCTTATCGAGTCTTTCAGGATTTGGAAACAAAACTACTTTCTCTTTTGCTTCATGTTCCATTGTAAGCAACATGTTCCTTTCCTTCAACAATACAAACCTAACAAATGCAACCAGTATATTAAACGTGTGATGCAGAAGAAAACTCAAAACTTATTAAAGAATGACAGCAGATAGATCAACAGCAGAAGATCAACAGATATACCATAGTTTATGAAGATCTGAATTGCTCTTAATTCTTAGTTCTTCCTTTCTCCATGATCTGCCAACTTTAACTTCAGAAGCACCCCAATTTTCTTTAGTATCAAAAAAGTCCATTATATCATAAGTTCTTGAGGATAAATGCAAAAATGAAACTGACAGACCTTTAGATAAATCGACATTATCACTGAAAAATAAGAAAGAAATACAGCAAAGACTGAATTTGTTCACCTACCACACAATTTCTATAACTGTAAATATTACCATACCTTCCACTTTTCAGTTTTAAAAAAACACTGGACTGGTGTGGGGATAGTAAAGAGGATAGGCACTTCACTAATGAATTAATGGAAGATGTAAAATGTTTCACTTTAGATAAAGCAAACATATTTATTCCAGAAACAACTATAATAGTTATGATGCTATTAAATGAAAATAATTAATCTATAACCTTGAACAAAATGTTTGATCTAATAAAATATAACACTGGTGTTGACAGATAACTTCAATTGAGCACCATCTTCAGAATATTAATTCAAAACAATGAAACACCTGTTTATTAAATCTCTCCCCTTTAACCTTAAAAACGTATGTCACATCATACAGAGTTTAATGTGTTATTCACCAGCTCAGAAATAATGAGAGGATTCGCAGTAGAATTCCAGTCCTGAGAACTCAGAATTTAGCTTTTATTGCCTCCCAGGCTCCCAAGTGCTTTCCACAACCAGTTATGCGCTTATCGTGTTGTTTTGTTTTTGTATACTTCTTTACCGTCACGGAGGAAACACAAAGTGACGACCTTCAATTTCCTTGTAGATGTGATAATAATAAATTTATTGTCAAAAAACAGTACAAACTGCGTATGACCACGTGGAGGACAATAAACTAATTTATTCCCCGGAAGCAAGTAGGGGACCATCCCATCAATTCCGATCAAGGGCCCTAAGGCAGAGGCGAATTAAAAAATTTCAGCAAAAATTCCTAGATAAGATAAAAAGTAATTTGCGAGTTGTAATACTAATAGAATGTCAATATGTTTGTAATTTAACGGAAAACATTTACATATACAAATTATTATCGAACGATAGATTATTCTGAGTACAGTGTTTAAAAATCATGAGAATTGAAATAACTCTAAACTCACGATTTATTATTATGCCCCTAGACAAATCCTAGAGAACCTGTATAAGAAATCCGCCTCTACCCGAAGGAAAACCGGAGCAAAACCCGGGCCTGGACGGGGCTACAGAATTTATGTACACAACCGTGCCAAAGTTGAGTACACATAAAACTATATTAATATGAGCCATAAGACAACACAATCATGCAAGAAAATAGTTTTTGAAATTGTTATAAGTTATTTAAAAAGTACTACAGCAATGGCGTGATAAAGTACAAGAAGGATTTAACTTTTATTAAAATCAATAAATTCTTTTACATTGTAGAAGCACTGGTGCAGGAGGTAGTTTTTAAGACGAGCCCTAAAGCCCCACCAAAAAGAAAAGGTAGTTTTTAACCGCGGATTTAAAGATATTCAATTTCATAATATCTTTTATATTCTTGGGCAGGGAATTATATAGAACGATTCCCGAATGATAAGGTCCTTTTTGGCAAAGAGTGGTTGACACTATAGGGCGATGAAAATAGTTGTGAATAGTTGTGTCCGATTGTATTCACGAACATCAATCACTTAATTTTCACCGATATCCACCGATTATCTAATAAATTCTACAAAGTTACTCCAACTGTGCCGTATTTATTATAGTCTCTCCATTGGTACGAGCGTAGAACACAAACTTTTTTGGGGGTGCAACAAATAAGGGGAGAATTTTAAAATCGAGTCACGATCTCTATGGAAGTTGGTCGCGGTGGTTCAGAAATTTTTCCACCCTTTTTACCCATCGTAATCTGAGTTTTGAAATATAAAAGATATTAAAACTAGCGTTTGTAATAATGAAAAATATTAAATTCCAAATGAAATACATTTATTCATTTATTAATTCATAATGTTTTTCGTGTAACAAGCTTTGAAACATATTTCATTAGCATAAAACAAAATTAAAAGTTTTAGTCAAAGTCGGTACTGTTCTCACAAGAAAAAGGAAAGAAAAATTACCAGACCAAAGATATAAATTATAGTTTACACATACGCACACAACAAAACATTTATATTTAATGTGAGAAAATTTCTTTGATGAGGGTAGTGAGGAAGTTCGAAGGGGATTGGGATCAAGATGGGAGGGGACGCCTGAATCCTCAAACATATCACTGATGGTGAGCGATCAAAAGTGAAGAGAAAAAAAAGAAAATTAATAGGATTCATGAAGTTTTTTGTACTGATTTGTTTCACCGGAGAAATTAAGAGTTGTGATTTTTATTTCGCGAAAGGCATTGATCAACGCGTATCTCGTAATGCTTAGTTTTAGTTGTTTTTTTTACAATTTTTACAGTGTTGAATGAATATTTATTATACTGATAGTTGCTTAGTATTAAGAGATAGAACTTTCTTCTTACTCGATATCAACAACAGGTGAAGATTAAATTTTTGAATCCGCCTCTGCCTTAGGGCCTTGATCGGAATTGATGGGATGGTTCCTTGCTTGCTTCCGAAGAGTAAATTAGTTATTGTCCTCCATGTGGTCATACGCAATTTGTTCTGCTTTTTTGACAATAAATTTATTATTACTAAAGATTAAGGAAACGTAAGTAACGGGTGAGAACAACAACAGGTATTCAGGTTTCGTATCTTTTGTTGGACACGTCATGAACAGCAATACAAGGTAATTGTAGAAGACGAGCATACTTGAGGCAAATCAATGCCAAAACGGACGAATAAATGAGTTCTCTAAAAATAATAATTATCGAGACCAGATTGAGACATTCATATTCCGCGTACTTTGTGTATTCCACATTCCGTCAACAGGTGGCGTGCAAGTTATTGTTATAATGAGTCATCGAAGGGTCAGCCGCAATCAGCGTAACAAAATAGTACCCACCTTTTAAGTGATTAAGTTGTAACTCGTGAACTAAATGTCTCTTATTATTATAAGAAACAAAAATTTGGAAACCCTTAATTTTTTTCGTTCGCACTCTGGCACAAAACAAGCCCTTTGTTCGTTTCAAAAGCGAACGAATATCTACTAGGTTAATAACACCGTCTTCAATAAAATTGGGGTGTGAGGCGTCTTCACGCTTTGCGGTTGTTACATTTGGCGCGGATGAAAAATTTACAGTGTTTGTTTTGAATTTTAATTATTGTTACACTTGAGTACCTCATTTCATCTCGCACTGTGACTCACTTGGAGGTAATTCTCATTGGAATTTCGGGCGTGATGTGTGTGTGGTTAATATTTCTTCTGCCGGTTGCTGAGCGCAGTACATGAAATGGGAAGGGCGGGTTAGCTGTAGTTTGACGTTGCCAGACGTTCTTGTCTCATCGTTTGCGTCCTTTCCAATAAGTGCGTGTAGTGACTTGTTAAATACTTTATTTGATCTACGTACTCTCCTTTTTAATGTTTTAGGTGTTCTATATGTATTTGTGTTAGGTTTGACACTTAATTTCACTGCACATATTGGTTTTCTAACCTATATATATATTGACTTCACAGTGGACATGCTGAAGTTTATACGAGGGAAAGGACAGCAACCGTCTGCAGAAAGGCAGAAACTTCAAAAAGAACTTTTTGCATTTAGGAAAGTAAGTATATATTATTTTTAGCCTATTTTATTTGATGTTTGTTTGAAGTATTTTTGTGAAAAGTTTTGTTTGGTATGTTCAGCTTTGTTGAATATATTCTTAAAAATTGTGTTAAGGTTGTGCTTACTATATGCTCTAAGATATTTTATTATATTGAAAAGTGCAATTCCTATGTAACTTATTTACTTTGACATTAATTATTAAGTTTATTGAAATAATGATTTATAAACTTTTTCTTTTATTTGTCTTCCTTATTAATATAAGAAAGACTTCTTACTCAAGTGTTTTAATTTATTATTTCATATGTGTTGTGTATTAAATAGAACTATTCTAAGATTTTGTTTCTTAAGTGCAGCAGAGTTGAATTTAAATTTCCCCAAATTTATAGTAAGAATTATTATTGTTTGGTTTCCTTTAAACTGAATTCAAGTAAAATTGTAAGATGTGTGTAAAAATTATTTGATGGTTCAGTTTAAATTTGAAGAATTTTTGAAGCTTTATGTACAAAAGATAACTTATCTGCCTTTTGTCAATAATGCTCTAGGGTGCAGGTCTTGATATCTACCTGGTATGGGTTGGGTGAAGAGATAACTTGAATGATGTATAATTCTTTGAAGTAAATATTAATTCAAAATTTTTTGAATTCAATGTTAGTTCAAATAAAATTTGTGTCAGTTGTTATCATTATCCATAATATTGTTCTAATCATATGTATTATTGATTATTTCATGTTTCTTTATTTTATAATATGATTAATATGAATAGTTAGAATTTCTTGGAAATTTCTGCATAATTTGTCTTATTCTGCAATTCTGAGGTTTTAGAGAGATATGTTGGAAATATAATTCATGTTACACATTATTTAATCACTAGAATGCACTTATTTTTTATAATTTTATTGAAAGGACCATTTTAAGTTTTGTTTACAAATTTTAAAACTATACTCTGATCAATGTTTCAGTCGATCTTTGTGTGTAGTGCTTTAATTCCTATAATGTTATGTTACAGACAGTTCAACATGGATTTCCAAACAAACCTACATCATTGGCATGGGATCCAGTTTTGCGCTTGCTTGCTGTTGGGACAGCTTCGGGTGCTATCAAAATGTATCCTTTTAAAATAAGCTAACTACATGATTGTACGCAATATTTTATCTAACCAGAGTTTTTGTCAGAGGAGTGTGATGACACAGAATTTAGGAATCACTTATGTATGAGACTGAGAAATAAACCCATGTATTCCGTTAGATGAACCAATCTTTTCCAGTTCTTGTTATGTTTGAAGTTATGGAGTAAAATTGTTTACATAATACGATTTGTCTGTTAAATTTTAAATAATTTAGTGTCAAAAAGGACAATGAACAAACTTATTATACTGTAAAATATTTCTCTACATAAAAGTGAAATTCCACTCTCTGACCAATCACGAAATCTTTGGAATGGGTGCTCCTTGTCATCACTGATTCGAACCATTTTCAGCGTATGTCAAGTTCATAACAAGGTCAATAGCCAGAAGGAGAAGATTCACCTATCAAAAATTGTAGAGAAAATCAATTTGAAATTTTGATGTTTCATATTTGGAAAATTATATTCTTAACATGTTAGAATTATTGTTGAGTCGCCTTAGTCTTACTTCAAAATTGCTAAGTTGCTGGTTTGAGTCTGCCTGCTGGCACTTCATTTATGTTTTTTTCCTTTAATTTTTACTCTCTGATACTATGAATAAATATGAATTATAGTTCATTATGATGTATGTATTTTCTTTTTATCGATTCGAAGAATATTGACAGGAATAGTATGAAGAAAAGATAATGACACGTATTAATTCTCTAATACTAATAGAATTTATTTGAAAGATGGAATATAACCCTTTTTTCCCGATTTTGTTGACATGTATTGTCAAAGACCATTTCCATCTGTATTAGCACACATTAAAAAAATAAAAGTTAGCCTATGTTCATCCTGCACATCTAAACTTATCTCTTTGTCAAATTTCATCATGATAGGTTCAGTGGTTTCATCGTGATCAGGTAGCAAACAGACAAGGCATCCCTTCATGTTACATATTATATGTATGGGTTTAATATTCATGTTTCAGTAGATTCCATGTGTTTTACTATTTCCATTATATATGTATGCAACAATTTTTTGATTAATTGCTACTAATGTTGATGAAAAAAGTCTGTAAGGTATTGGTAAATGGACGAAGGTGTTCATGACTTGACAGATCAACAAAAAAATGAAAGGCTAAGAAGCCATGGTCTGTTTAGCATTGCACGAAATGTTACTCATTTGTTTCCAATGTATGAACTCATGTGTTTCATCCTCGCAAGTCACTGACGATGCTTGCTGCAGTTGTGAGTGGAACATTTGGAGCAATCCAAAACAGATTGCAACTTTTTATCCTAGAAAATTTTTTCTTCTTTTCTAAAATATTTTTTGAAGTACTGATATACATTTGCTGAAATTGAATGTAAATAACTCTGTAAGTGAAATTAAAAATAGAAATGAAATACAAAAAATTAAGTTGGTTTAATTGAAGTGGGTAACTTTGAAATGGATTTTTTATATTTGGATAGAATTTCTTTTCTTTTGGTAACCAGTGAAAATCTTTAGTCTCTGTGGTCGTGGCTAAAAACCAAAGAAATTATTAATTTTGAAAATCAAATTAAATACATTTCATGAGACCTATGAAATTTATTAAGGTTTTCTAAAAGAAACAATATGTGAAGAAGAAGGTATAATGTAATTACATTAAAAACAAATATTAGTTGAACTACATTAAATTTTTGAGGTTGGCAATCTGACAACTATTTTCATTGTGTGTTATATTTTATGATTATTTTTTTCCCATTCATTTCAACACTGTGTTGTACTGTATTTGAAGTTGTTCTGTTTGGGAGAGTATCTGTAATTAATTCATCAGAATTTAATTTATACAAGATTATGATTTCATCCAGAGGTTTCAGGTATCGATGGTTACTCTGAGTTCATTGTAACATTGTTTGTGGCAGAAAATTTATTGTGACATTTCTTACTTTTATTTTCTTTAATGGCTTGTAGATTTGGGAAACCTGGGGTTGAATTCTATGGTCAGCATACAAACCATGAATCAGCTGTGACAAAAATTATTTTCATCCCAAATGAGGTATGTATTAGTAAAGAGAAATTGCTGCATTGAAATGTGGTTGTTAAAATCACGGCTAATGTTATCCGTCAACTATTGTAATTATAGTCAAGTCAAGTACGTATAGTCAAGTATATTTAGATATTAGTGTCTAAAAAAGACAGACAAATACTGGTAAATAAACTGTCTATTTTGATCACATTGAATGAGTTATTTTTTTGTAGTTTTAATTTTTTAATTCAGCATAATTAACCAATGTTTAATTTCAGTTTTCTATTATTTCAATGGTTCATTGTAAATTTGTATTACAACTTTATCCAACTTAACCCCCAATTTTGGAAGGAATGTGGGTGGTTTATTTTATGTAACATGTCTGTTGTATGCATTTGTTTTATTTTAAATTTATTATTTGTGATAGTAAAAAAAATTAACCTGTTATTATGTAAAAGATTAATATGCCAAAGTTATTATAAGAAGCGGATTCTCTTGTAATAGTGTGTGTAGGGTCTTTGCTTACCATCCTTCTTCTCCATTGTCTTGAAACAGATGTATTAGAAGTGATGCAAAATGTATGAGTGGCTGTGAAACGATGACTGCCTTGCTATATCTTGTACTTCTCTACTTTTTAATAATAATAATTTTGGTAGATGTGATAGTGGTTTTGCTCCTATATTATTTTATCTTAAATTTGGTACAATAAAATCCTTACTCATGAAATGATGCGTCTAACCTTCAGGATTATACACTGGTCGACTACAATTCAGACCTGAAAGATGTGTTCAAATAAAAAGTTAATGTTATGTTGCAATTTACATTAAGTTTATTGTGCGAAAGAAAGTTAAGTTTATGTTGGAATTAAATTCAGTGAATATACAGAACTTAATTATTATAGTTTGTTTCCAAAGCTTAGTGATCTTGGAATCTTTTACCACAAACTGTCAGAGTATCGGACAGTTATAATAATTTTAAATCATTAGCTAGACTAGTGACTGTGACAGTGATTTTTGTGAACATTTTCTGAAAAATTTCTTTGACCGTTTCCTTGATGTAAAGTTGACTTTAAATAAATAATGCAAACCTACGACCTTTAATGGAGAAACAGTATATATTTTATCATAAGTGTTGCATTATTTATTTAATAAGATTATATAATGGTCATTTTTGGTAGTATTAAATTTAGGTTTATTTCATATCGGTATATGTAAATATATATTTTGTATCTCATTTTTGTATTATTTTTCCAAACTTGTTCATTCATTGATATCCTTTCATATCATTTTTCAGTTTGTATAAGGTCCTCTAACCCGTCAATTTCAAAATAATTAAATAAAGCTGATCATCAATATTTCATTACCAGTCACTCCAGGAGCAATATCTTGCCATGTAGACAAAAACCATAAGCAGTGGAAATAAAGACATCACAATTTTCAACTCTTTCCCCACTGAACTCAAGACACTAAACACCAAATCAGCTATCATAAAAAACATGAATAGAAAATATCACATAGAAATATAACTGGAAATAACAAAACTTTGTAATAACTTGTGGATCATTGTAAACTATATTTCAGTTACTATTAAGAAAATGTTCTAATGTTAAGTTATTTTTAAGTGTTAGAATAAGTAGCCAGTCCTATGTATAGGCATCCTGTACATCTCTGTAGGTTGTAAGAATTGTAATTACAATGTATATGTAAAAGTATCTGGCAATAAATAAATCAATCGTTTTGAAACTAGTTGAGTCAAGGATTTTCTTCTGTTCAGGGTCGATTGGTGTCCTTGTGCGACGACAACACACTCCACCTGTGGGAAGTCAATGGAAGCAGCCTGGAGGAAGTGAAAGTTCATGCTTTGGAAGGAAAGTGAGTATTTAAGCTGTTCGTTTTCATTAACCTAAAAGTATTTTCTTAGTATAGGGGTTGGTACATCATTATTAGCGTACTGCCGAACTGAGAGCATGGGTTTGATCCTTCGCAAGGTTTCCAGCCTGTTTCCTTTGCTGTCTCCAGACAAATGTTGGGCCAGTACCTTCAGGCTCCCCAGCAACCCCAGTATGCTTCCTTCACACACATCCTTTCCACCGAAATGTGGCGAGATGGAAGGATAGGTCTTGTGGCCTGAATCCTCAATGATTGAAGTTGTTCTGTAATTTATTTATTAGATTATTTATATATTTAGATAGAGAGAGAGATAGAGAGAGAGTGTGTGTGAGTGAGTGTGTGTGTGTGTGTGAGAGAGAGTGTGTGAGAGAGAGAGTGTGTGTGAGAGTGAGAGAGAGAGAGTGTGTGTGAGAGAGTGAGAGAGAGTGTGTGTGAGTGAGAGAGTGTGTGTGAGAGTGTGTGTGAGTGAGAGAGTGTGTGTGAGTGTGTGTGTGTGTGAGTGAGAGTGTGAGAGAAAAAAAGTTGTACTATTAATTACTATACTTAATTAATTAAATACTTGATTGTTATTTCTTTCTGTGCAGAGCTATTAACCATTAGATCTATTATATCATTAAATTTTTTTTTAAACATATTTGAGTTGGTTTTTATATTTTCTTCTACAATATATTTCTTTGTCATTTTGCCTTAAATATACCTTCTTCTTCTTCTTCTTCTTCTTCTTCTTCTTCTTCTTCTTCTTCTTCTT
>NNCF01129534.1:1083768-1146946 GCA_002313205.1 Laupala kohalensis
TTTTTTTTTTTTTGCAAGAAATCCAATCTCGGTATTTTATTATCAGGAATGGGTCCAATCCCAATTTATCCGATAATAGTTCTATTACTTCCCAATGATACCAATAACTTGCAATGTTTGAATATATAACAACTAGAATACATTTTACAGGTTGAAAAAAGTCTCTGCTCTTTGTTTGGAATCTGGAGGAGATCACTTACTTCTGGGCACTGAAGGTGGTAACATCTATTTACTGAAACTCCAATCATTTACTCTGTCAGAAACCATTATTTATCAAGATGTTGTGATGCAAAAGTGAGTCCTCTTCATAACCATTGCATTGTTTACTTATTGTTCTTCTCTTCCCTCAAACTTATTGTCCTTCTACCCTGTGTGTTTTACATATAGTGTTCCAGAAGATTACAAAATAAATCCAGGGGCTGTTGAAGCCATTGCGGAACAGCCTGGATCTCCCAGTAAAATCCTTATTGGTTATAATAGAGGATTAATGGTTCTTTGGAACAGGAAAGCACCCGGAGCAGAGCAGGTTTTGTCGTCGTCCATTAATCATTTATTAGTTTTTCACCATTGCAAGTCAGATTACTTCTTGATTTTTTTCTTCTTTTTCTTTTCTTTCCTAGACATACATTAGCACACAACAACTTGAAAGTATATGTTGGCACCAGTCTGGATCTCAGTTTGCTTCTTCACACAATGATGGCAGCTATGCAATTTGGGATGTGAATGTTGGCGACAAACCTTCTGAAGAACCGACTACGGTCTACGGCCCATTCCCTTGCAAGGCTGTGACTAAGTTTCTTTGGAGGCAATCAAAAAGGTACCAATTTCTGCTTTTATTTGTGTAATTGTTCTACTTGGGTTATTTTAACTGTGCTGTTATTGTGTAGAAGTACTTAAGGAACTTGCAGTGGAGTCTACTGTTGAATTTTTTAATTATTACTAAAGTAGATCTTTCAATTGTTTAAAAAAAATTGAATTAAACAATACTCACTCTCAGAACACACTTTTTATTCATCTTATCTACCAGAAAATGAAGTGTAATTTTTTCTATTTGAATTTTTTAAATTTTTTTTTGCAATGTTAGAAATAAATGAGATGGTTGATAATTAGTATCATGTTATAATTGTCTGCTTTAAAAATTTGAGAAATTTCTGCTTAAGATTTCTTTTTCTCCTGGTTCATTTTTATTTCAAATATTAATATAATTATATGTGCTAATGAATCAGTAATATTGTTTGAAATCAATTCTAGTGTTCGTCACAATGTTTCTCTATCCTTCTTTGAAGTTGCTTTGGTATACGTTGGTTTAGAAAGATATTATTTGTTGAATTATGATTTTTTAGTAATGTTTGTGATCTCCTTTTGTTTACTACATTTTTAAATTCTCTTTAAACAAGTATTTTGTTGGATTTAGCTTCTTAATTGAGAGTTGAGCTGTCCAGGTGACTTTGCATTGAATGATTTAACACTAAAGTTTCGACCATTTTATTCAATAATAATAATTTATTAGTCTGCTAGTGAGCAATGCTCGGTGGCAGATAGAAAAGAATACATACATAATAAAATAATATGAAGTTAAAAAGCAAATCATCAAAATCTGTAAAAATATCTATAAAATACGCACACAAATGGAATAAAATGCTTAGAAAATTATTACACATGGTTGCAACAAGAAAGAAATTAGATTGAAGAATTTAATTATCTACATGCGGCTCGTATGTGCGTATATTCACATACATACACAACACATTATTGTGGTCTTTGGAGCAATGCTCATAATAGCTTAGCCAAATTACTACAAATGTATAATTTCAGAAAAGTTACCCATCAAATTTATGAAATACACATTGAATTAAGAAACTGACACAATCTATCAAAAATTTATAGTTGTTTGTTTTGATTTTCTGCTTTGATGGTTTGTTTTTCATATTATTTATTTTTCTGTGTAATTGTTTTATTGGTATATGTAGTTAATTTGTTTTTCTTTTTGTTATTAAGATAAAATTAACATATTTGTTTATACACTACATTCACCTGGTGATGGCAGTAATCAAATGCTGAAACATCGTGACATTTAATACAATTTTGTATATGTACAAGGTCGAAATAAATATTTCTATTAAATTAAGTTATTCACTTTTTGTAAAGATGATTGATCTAATGGATACATCTGAAATCGTTTCAGTGATGATTTTATTCTCTTCTATGGTGGAATGCCAAGAGCAAGTTACAGTGATCGACATGCTATTACTGTACAACAAGGAAAAAAGCATGTGGTATTTGATTTTACTTCAAAAATTATAGACTTCTTTACTATATCCATTGAAGGAGCGGATCCTTGTAAGTACTTCCATAACATTTTTTGAGCAATCTTTCTGGTTTGTTCTTTTTCATTAAAATTTATTTATGTACCATATATGTACCTACATGCACGTATATTTCTTCTGCAAAATCAATTCAGATGATTGGGAATTTGAATGATTTAATTTCTACTGTACCCTATTTATCTGAATATAGTTAGCTCCAAATATAGTCCCTCCCCTCATTTTGGGTGGCAAAACTGACAGAAAAAATATGAAATGGATTAAAATCAATGTGTTTTTCAAGGGATGTTCCCATTCAGAGTTCCCAGAGAAATCATTAGGATTGTAGAATTTCCTATGTATAATTAACATTTCGGACTAGTGAGACTAGTGATTATTGAAACAAAAAAGTAGTTGAAGAAAGAAGAAGGAATCACAAGTTGGAAACATAAGAAAAGGTATCATTCATTGTCCAAATCAAGATAAGTTATCATTTCTTTATGCTCCATATTCATCTCATTTGTTGTCATTGCCATCAGTCATTCCATAGCATAAATCAAGGGGGACAAAATGGACTAGATGGTTTTCGTTTCAATAACTATCTCCTCCTGATAAGAAGCTGTGAATTGTCTGCAGCTCAGTTTGCTAAATCATGGTTCCTATGCTACTAAAGTTGATCAAAACTATCTTGTATATTCACACTGTTTCTAATACTTTCGAGTTCTCTGTACTAAAAGTTATTATTAATGTCTCTATTTTACATTGCGTAAATGGCCTATGCTGCATAAACTTGCCTCATTTTCACATGGCAGAGTTTGAATGAGCAACTTCGTTTTCCTTTCCTCCATATGTAGTCCTCTCTTATCTGGATTTTGAAGTGTTTTTTAATGTGGAGATACTATATTTGGATAATACAGAACATAATTCCTTAAACGTTAACTTTGAAAGTTTACAATATGGTTAGGTACCTCTGAAGCAATATATTGAGTTGAAGGTCCCTGCAATTGAACAAAACCACTGAAAATAATACTCAAGGCAGGCTTATCAAAAAAAAAAAAAATTATAAAAATAATAATAATAATCATAAAAATAATTTTGAAACTACAATTGATAGAGAAGTCTACTGATATATAAGAATATTGTACTAATATTAAATAATTTCAGTCAATTTTAAGTGTTAATCATAAGGTAATGAAAGAAGTCAGACTTAAAATTCACATAAAGAACTCTGTAAATAAGTATGTTGGTATCTTGTATGAACTTCCTTATTTTAACCAAATTCATATAATTGAATTTAACTAATTACTGTAGACTATTTCCTTGAATTTCCTTGTGATGTAGATGAAGTAGAATAGTGTAAGCTCGTTCAATCTTGCTATAAGTTACTATTTATGTAAATGGATGAATAATTTTTTTGTTTAAAATGTATTTACAGTGTATGGTGAACCGGAGACACTTGTTGTATTGTTGGAGGAGGAGTTGGTTGCTATTGATCTTCTTTCAGAAGACTGGCGAATGTTACCGCTGCCTTATTTAGTCTCGTTGCATGCCAGTGCAGTAACTTGTTCACAGCATGTGTCCAATGTCTCTCATGAATTATGGGATTGTATTGTCGAAGCGGGAAGGAAACAAGTTGAAGATATGTATAGTTCTCGTGTAAGTGTATTGATTTTTACTTGAGAAAAACTTGTGGAATTTGTGACCTCGCCCTAACATCCACATAGATGTGTGATCACATGTGGATTTTTTTTGCCTGTTTTTACTTTATCTTCTTCTGTAGTGTACATTACTGTTCTTATTAACGTATATTGTTGTGTCAATATTTCTGCTGTACTGAAATTTTATAGTTATTTTCAGAATTTTCAATGACTTGGTTGACAGTTACCCAGGGTTTGTAGTTTGTCCACTCTAAATGAGAATCTTTTGTTGATGGGCATCTTATTTCTGGTGAATAAACGCATTGTTTCTATATGCATATTCTCAGAATTTCCAAATGTGTCTGCTATGAGCAAAAATATCTTATATCACGGTTCTGATAATTGGATTCCGTTTATATTACTATAAATTAATACTTAAAGCAGCAAACAGCTGAAAATTTAATGTAATGTTTCCTCCAATATTATTCAAAACAGGTTCTATGAGGTAACAATTATGTTGAGATTTTGTTAGTTTATTGATTCCTTTGTGTTGATACTTGAATTTTATTGTTAAGAAATCTTCAGAAATTAATTTTATGTAATGTTAATTGGTTTGTAAATTAAAAGTTTGATTTTTTTTTTGTTTTATAATGCTAGGAATGGCCTATCAATGGTGGCATTAACATGTCTGAGAAAGATATTGGTAAAGAAGCTTCAGGAAACAAAGCGATTTCTTCTCATAATATCCTCCTGACTGGTCATGAGGATGGAACAGTCCGTTTCTGGGATGCTGGAGGGGTTGCATTACAGCCTTTGTATAAATTTGCTTCTGCTGGATTGTTTAGTGGAGATGAAATTGCCGATGGGAGTAATGGTGCTGTTGATGAAGATGAAGAGTGGCCCCCATTTCGAAAGGTAAACTTAGTTTTTTCTTATATAATCCAAAGAAATTAATTATTCGGTTATTTTCTGTAAATAAAAATTACGCCATTGTTCTCCTTCTCTAACTTGAAGCTAAGCCTCTTCCATATGCAACTGATGAAGAGTAAACTTTCAAGAATTTTGTTTGTTATTCAAAATTTTAATCATTGATTCTTTTGTGTATATATGTGCTACAGATCAACCAATTGTGGTACATGAAGGGTCAGATTGGCCATGTGGAAATGACGGGTTAGTATCCAAACAACCCTGGAGGTTAGAGATTTAAAGTTTCTTGGGACAGGGGATTTGAAATGGGGAAGGGTTCAAGAAAGGTCAATGGATTCAAAAGAGAAGTTGGAAGTATTTAGTGGTGGGATAAGATGTCTTTTGGGAGGGGTTGGAGTGCCTCCTCTTGGAACACCACTGTTTGTATCTCTTAACAAAGGTGATTTGACTTTTCTACAGGGTTTGCTGGTTTAAATCACTTAGCTTCCTTATAAAACGTGCTTGCTTTGTAAAAAATTTTTGTTCCTGTTGTTTATTGTCTATAATATTCGTTTGAACACACAGGTATGTTCAGTTCCCTGTTGAGTTTCTTTTATCTTTTCCCTGAAACATTTCAGTTCGCGTTGCACTGTGGTGTGACATAATATTTACGTTCTCTGATTGTATAAGAAATCCAGTCTATTAAAATTTCTTCGACACCTACTTCGATTTCAGTGAGTTATAGTGTTAACTATTACAATTGATTCTTGCAGGTGGGAACATTTGATCCTTACTCAGATGATCCTCGTTTAGCTGTGAAGAAGGTAGTTATTTGCCCTTTTACTGGAACTCTCGTTTTAGCAGGAACAGCAGGATCCATTATTGTTGCAAAAATTGGTTCTGAATCTATTGAATCTGAAGTTAAGGTACAGTAAAACTTTAACCTTACTTTTTATAGTAGTTATATTTACACCAAAAGCACTTCATTACAAAAGATTCCAGGTAATAAATAAACATGATGTATTTCAGGCAACTACTATGAATGTTGTATCGGATCGAGATGGCTTTGTCTGGAAAGGACACGATCAACTAACACCCAGAACAGGGCTTATATCACTTTCTCCTGGTTTTCAAGCATCAGCGATTTTGCAATTGCATCCCCCTGCAGCTGTCACTGCATTAGTGGTGCATTCTGAATGGGGTCTTGCAGCTGTGGGCACTGCACATGGACTTGCTCTTTTTGACTACATAAGACACAAAGGGGTTCTCACCAAGTGCACTCTGAATCCCAATGGTGAGAGGTCTATATATATATATATTTATTAAATTGTTTAAATTTATCAAATACAATCCATTGTACCTCAGATAATTTTAATTTAAAATAATTAGAGACCCCATTTTATCACCTGCAAACATCCAATTTAGGCATGTTGAAATAGAGATTTTGTCTTGTTTCTTCACAAGCTTTTTCGCCCTATTTTTGAAGTTATATAGCTATAACTTCTCTTGCATTGCATTTGAAAGGAAATTCAATGTTATGATTTCAACATTGGTAGCGTATGAATTTTTTAATTTACTTTATATCATATAGAAAAGCATATCCTAGACTCCCTGTTCCAAATAAGATTTTTACTTTCCGTATTTTTCTCCAATTCATCTCAGTGCATTTAACTTATAAAAAATGTGCTTAATTTTTCATTGTTTGCATAAAAGAATACTAAATATGGGTGCTAATTTAATACATTAAATGTGAACAACTTGGTTAGAGTTTATTTTCTTCCATTTATTCAATTTTGCATTGTGTAAATATATTGAAGAACTGGATTCAATGAAGCTCTGCATATCTAGATGGAGAAAGATCAATGTTGATCAATTTTGGAGGATTGAATTTACTAACATTTTCAAAAAATTAATGTGTGTGTATTTATTTTTCGGATAAAGTATCGGCTAATATCAGTGAAATCGGCCGAATTTGTGGATGATTTCGCGCTAAATTCGAATTTCACGTAAAAATCCCCCAAAATAAAATTAGATGTCATTTTCATATTTCACGGCTGCAAAATTCAGAATATTGAGTAACTCGGACCGACCTTTCATTCGAAGATAAGTTCAAATAGAAGTGAAGAATTTGTAGATTAAAGAGATTTTAATAGAAAACTATGTAATGTGAGAAAAATAAAGAATTCATTTTAAAAACTTTGAATATGCAAAGAAGGAAGAAATATTTTCAAAGTTTTTCAACATTAATATAATAATTTGTTGTATAATTATTTCATTTCCATTTATTCACCAGTTACCAAACTCAAAAATACATTGCAACACAAGATACAAATATTACTCAAAATATTCTGCTGAGGCACACAAAGAGCCTTTGTGCAGTAGACTTTTTGTGGTTACAAGCTAAAGCAGAAAATAAAATAAAAATCTGAAGTTAACCTCTCAACTAAGACTGTAATTAATGCCCATACTTCTTTTGCTTATTTTGTCTTTTATAATTGCGTATTTAATTGATTTATTCATTGAAACACGTATTTCTTGTATGTTCATTATGATAAAACTGTATTTTCATGTGATTATCGAGTTTATTTTTGAATCGGTTTTGATGAGGAATAATTTTTTGAGAAGATTGTTTTGGTCGTGTTTTAAGTTCTTTCAAATGGTGTTTTAGATTTATCTGGATCAGGAGACGCGCCAATATCCAGACGTAAATCCTTTAAAAAATCTTTGAGAGAATCTTTCCGCCGTTTGAGAAAAGGCCGCTCCACAAGACAGGGTGAGAAGCGAGGAGCAGCTGCATCTCCCACTTCAGACAAAAAGAAAGATGGGTAAGCTCATTACAATTCTGTCAATTACTTGTTATTTTTTGGGTGACTATGATTCAATCAGTATTCTAGATATGCATATTCCATACATATATCGACAAGTTACTAATGCGTGGATTTATATCAGTTTGGAATTCGTGGTGGAAGACGATGAAGGTGAGGAGGAAGAGGTGATGGAGAAACAAGATTCTATAGGGTAAAGTGCATGGGCAGTAGTGTCAATGAGCAATGATCCATATTTTCACCACAGTTTGAAACTGTTTTACGATTGCAAAGCATGATTTTGAATTATTGTTTTTTTATTTTTATTGTACTTGTTAAAAGTACGTGCTTCATTTTTCTTCCTAAATATCGTTCATTGATTTTTTGAACAATATTTTCATCTTCAACTTTGTTATATTGGTTAAAAAGGTGAAAGTTTATTGTCCATGGACTCTATCGATTATTTTAAGGACAATTACAAAGAAACTTCCTTTCGAAAGAACTAGAATTCAATTCCCTGATATTTAATTTTGTGAGTTGCACTGTTATTTTGTGTATGCTCTGCTTGAACTGAAGCTTTATACCCAAATACATCCTGAATTAATTTCTGTTGTAAATTTTGTCTTCATCAATTGATGGATGCTTGTGTAAAAATTTATTCCTTAGGAAAGGGGGAAAAGTTGGAAAACAAATCCATAGGGCCTATATCCTGATATGTGTTTTGGGAATTTGAGTACTGTAATTCACTTCTCTACACTTTACATTATTAATAGACGTTAGTTTTATGGATGCTAGTTCTATTGAGGATTTGCTAACATAGTTTCTCCAATTATTACTGCATTATCTTCTATGTTGCTGAAGTTTAACCGTTTTGTCATAGAATCATTTGTATGTTATGGCCCTATGGGCTTTAGCTTTGAATTCTCACATTAATAAAGTTTGAGGCCCTATTCCTCTGCTTTGATTTCACAGTCCTTGTTCCGGAGAAAGCTACTTGCTTACATTACTTCTCTTGAATAGTGATGCTATTGCTTATCATTCATAAATGCTTACCAAAATAAAGTTGCTGGTTCCTATATGGCTTGCATGCCGTTGCTAGAAACCTGCTCTATCTCATTTCTTGACGCTCAACCAAGTCGTTAAAATTGTTTTAATATGCTTGCCTTATTTCTTTTTTGTATGTTTGGAGGGGATTTTATAGATTTCTTGGTGGGTGACTTAAATAATGTCGTAACTTTCATATCCGAAACTAAGTTTAATGAGTTTAAATATATATGTTGCCTGGAATCCATTTCCTTCCAACATGTATGTAAAAGAAGAACAGAAAATACAATCACTAAAAGGAGCTTATATTACTTTATCATAAATGAAGAAAGTTAATAATTATCTGACATTCAGGGATTATTCTCTTTGTGAGTGTTATACTTCTGTAATTCTATGTTTATACATACTAGAAATCGATAAATCAATCTTATACAATTTTCATTCAATATTTTCTTTGCTCCAAAGTGGGTGAAATCTTCCACAAAATTGTATGCATGTTAAATTTTGTGAACTGTTGTGGTTTCATCATTTCATTATGCAAGTTTTTGGATCTGTCCTGATACTCAAGAAAAATCTTGTGAGTAATAGATTGATTTATGAATATTCCCCTTGCTTCAGTTGAATAGGTTCTTGAACCAATTTAAGTTTCTTTGAAAAGCACCTGTTTCAATATATACTCCTGCACCATATTCACATTACACTAATTCACTCACTGTGTTTAGTACTTATTATGAAAACATTTAGTGTAGCAGTGTATTACATCCACTTGTGTGTCAAGAAATAGTATTTTTGCTAACTATTTTCACTAGAATAGTGATTTCTCCATCTGCCACTTCTGTTGGTTTGAATTGTTAGAGCTTGAAGGTTGAACAGTGTTAAATGAAATGTTTTTCATTTCTATGTATTGGATGTGTTATAGTGTGTTGTTCCTTAAAATGAAAAATTGCTGATACTCTTGATTTCTTCATTGCTTCAAAAGTGCTGATTAAGTGTTGAAAATTTCATTGTGTGCAACTTTCTTTTTCCTTCTATCTATATACTTCAAAACTTCATTCATCCATAGTGAAAAGTTCATGGTGTGTTGCGATGAAATGAGAAATTTGTTTGCTTCTATTTTTGCATTTGATTGTATTTTTAATTTATGTTACCTCTTGATTTTGTAGATATGTGCTGCAAATTTTACCTAAGTAAAGGTTTTTATAAGAATGTTATTCAATTGTGTGTTCTTTGCATTATCTGAAATAGTTCAGTAGTAATGTGTTTTCAGCTGCATGATATGTGTTAACCATAAGTTTTAGTTGCCTTATATCATTGGTTCCCAATCAGTGATTTGTGTAACATGATTTCTCAATTTATTGTTTAAAACTACGTGTATTATTTTGCAATAATAAAGATTATCTGGGAAAATAGTTATAAAACTAATAGTTTCGAAAACAAGTTCCTGGGAATAAGTTAGAATAAGGTATGCAAGCAGATAACAATCCTATGAAATTTAACTTTTCATGTGAAGTTTAGATTAAATTAAGTGATTTAGAATAAAATTGTTGTGCTATATTCAAAAATAGCATTTATTTTCTTTATCACATTAGGATATTTTGGAATCGTAAAAACAAAACAAAGAAACTGTTAATTTTCGGCTATTTTTGTAACACTTTATACAGTGTAAAAGCTCTTGTATATTGATAAAATTTATATTAATTAACAATTTGAAATTTTGTAGCTGACAGAACCAAGATTGTTGAGGAAATAATCAAGTTGAAGGTGCAGAAATGAACAGTATCAAATTAGTCAACAAACACTTGATTTTCACTTTTCAGAAAGAAATTTCCGATGATAAACTTCATGCGGTGCCCATTTTGGTCCTGATCTCTGATTTGCATACAGAAATATGCATGAAACACCTTTTTCACAAAATGCATTATCAAACTCTGTGCTTTTTAACTAAAAAAACTGCTACACGACAAAATAAATTATGACTTTTGACACAACTTTTAATATATTAAATAAATTAACTCAGAATGATAAAAAAAATAATTCTATTCAATACAAAATGTATAAATGTAGTGTACAAACTTCTGTTGTATTTAATCTCAAACTCGGCGTTCCAAATGAGATATATTGAGTGGTGACATGAATAGTTCTCTACAAAATATACTGGCCATAGCATTACAGAAAGAGCATTCTTTTGACAAATTTCCAAATTTTGTTTTTGCAATTATAAAAAATCTTTATGTGATAGGAAAGTGTAAATGCTATTCTTAAAATCAGCATGCTCTTAAAATCTTTCACATTGCAAAATCATGTTGCCTTGTGTAATGATTGGGAACCACTACTTATGAGTGAAGAACAATTTATTTAAATTGTAGAATTGTAAGTTGGCCAATTATTTTTAAGGTAAAAAAGTAGAATATTAAAATTGAAATGCTTTCAGGGGAGGTGATGCCTCCACCCCTTCTTCTGCCCCCATGAGTCCAACAGATCCAAAACCAGTCGAGAGGCAAGTTGAAGCAAGGCCTGTTGATGATTCGCAAGGAAGTATGGTGCGCAGCTTGTATTTTGCGAAAACCTACATTATAAGTGGTAAGTTCACGAGGAAACTTTTTTGTTATAATTTTTCTTTTAAGAGCTGAATAGGTATTTCCTAACTTCGTGTTGTTCTTCTCTCTTGAAATGTTTCGGTTGTTCTAATACTAAGTTCATCTCCAGTCTTGGGCAGCACCACCACTCAGGGACTGTGTATTTAGGTTCTCAGAACTAGGTGTCTTTATTATTGTGTGTTGTGCTCTCACAGCATAGGTACTCCTTATCCCTGTATTTATGTAACTGGATGGTTAGTTGGTGTTGTTATTGACCAAACTCCAAGTATAAAAAGTATGCCTTGATAGAAATGTTTCTTGTGATGAACCTTGTCTGTGGTATTATATTTGCCCACTACCGATATCTGTATAACCTCCACAACACATTAAAAGCTTCTGTCATTATTGAGGAAATGTTCCGTTCTGTTGTGATAGTATCATGTCAAAGATAACAGAATTTGAATGTGGACAAATAGTTGGAATGTATATGGTGGGTGCTTACAAAAGTGCTCAAAATATGGTGTTGTGACAGAGAAACCAAGAATTGTACAAAGGGACACTTAACAAACAGTGTCTTTCTGAATAATCTTTAATTTCTTATGCATTTCTTGTTGGATATTTTTATATTTTCTTGTTCATTTACTGTGTCTAACTTCCTTTTTTCCCTGTATTTTCATATTACTTTTTCTTGTAATTAAAGGAAGCTCTTTCCCATAAGTTGTGATGCCAGTTATGGTTGGCCAACCTGTCAAAACCTGAAGATAGATAGAATAAGAATGTCCAAAATGTTTCATTTCTGTTGTTTATGTGTTCAAGATGATGGATAATATTAACAAACCTATAAAAACGTCAAACTATAGTCACAAATGACATGGAGAAGAACTGATATTCACTCATTATCATTTGTGTTTTTAAAAAGCATTACAATCTCTTGTCTCCTCTTAAACTTTCAGTATTACTTTTGTGAGAACAATTTTTCTTATTTTTACCTATAACATAGATTTTTTGTACATGTGTGTGCTGCAACAAATTTATCTATTTTATGATTAAGTAACAAAAACAAAAACAAAATCGTGGTAGTGAATGGNTGTATTGCAGTTCAGTCAGTGACTCCGACATTATGGGCTGGTACTAACAATGGAACTGTATTTGTGTTCACTATAACAATCCCGAGTGGTGGAAAGCGAATTGAAGAGGATGTCTCATGTCAATTGGGGAAAGAAATTCAGTTGAAACACAGAGCTCCCGTTATATCTATGTCCATTTTAGATGGAGCGAGTGTTCCTCTTCTTGAAAAAGGAATGAGCAAACAAGGTGAAGCTGGAGCTCCGCATCGTGTAGTCATTTGTTCAGAAGAACAATTCAAGGTGCGCATTTCAGTTCATATCTAGGTGTAATAGAGATTTTTT
This sequence comes from Laupala kohalensis, assembly GCA_002313205.1. Classification (NCBI taxonomy): domain Eukaryota; kingdom Metazoa; phylum Arthropoda; class Insecta; order Orthoptera; family Trigonidiidae; genus Laupala; species Laupala kohalensis. The sequence continues at coordinate 1,096,448 of NNCF01129534.1, forward strand.
CTGGTGAAACCTTGGTAATCCAGACTAATTTAAATTTATAGTGTGCCAGATAATATTTGATAATTTACTTACCTCAGCATCTTTATTTCTAATTTCTCAAGCATTTTGAATATACCATATTCGTATAGGTCTTGCTGGGTTAATATTGTTCTAAACAACTTACGATAGTAATTTAATTTTTTGAGTTGGACTTATTTTTAGGATTGACAATACTTTTATCAACTATCATAGTAATATTTTCATTTTCAATATGACCTTTTAAGTAAATGTAAAATTTAATTTTTACTTGCCACATTTCAACTGGTATTTGGGTTGTAATTTGGACCACTATTTGGGTCATATGATAAATGTAAGAAAAATAAAAGCATAAACTCCCTAAATGATAATGCAATTAGCAGTTGAAATGTTATTGATAATGTCTACTGACAAACTCGTGTTCAAAATGAAAATATTTTTTATTGTTTATTAAGATTTATATCAATTATCAAAATCTCACTTGTTTACTTAAGAATTTGGAATAGGGAAGGTTGGACTAAAACAAATAAACACATTATAGTAGAATCTCTTAACTGAACAATTAAAATTTATTTAATTGATCAGTTCTTAATGAGTTGAGAAGAATATGGAAACTTTTATTTATTTATATTCTTTACAGTGCATTACACTCATCTGCTGCAGCATTTTAGAAATAATATCTTCTAATTATTTTTAAATTTTTTTTTTTTTTTTTCATTCTTTAGATCTTTACATTACCTAATTTGAAACCATTCTGCAAATTTAAATTAACTGCTCATGAAGGATCTCGAGTTCGTCGGGTTGGTTTTGCTTCTTTTAGCACAGCAAGGCCAGATACTTCCTCACAATACACAGAAAGCTGTTTACTTTGTTTGACAAATTTGGGAGATTGTGTTGTTCTAAGTGTTCCTGATCTCCGTAGGCAACAGAATGCTGCTGTAATTCGGAGAGAAGATATCAAGTAAGTTGTTTGTTGCTATTACAATTTTTATAAAATATCTTGCTACCAGTTCAGCTAGTCTCATGTATTTCCTGCTTGCTGCTAGGATGATTGTTGAATCTTGAATTGCCAGCTGTTTTACATTGAAAAATCAATTGTATTGTTAAATCTTTGAGGGTATACTATTTTACAAACATGTTAGTGACATTTATATTATTCGATAGTGATATAAATGTTTTTTGTGGTCTTGGATTATAAAAATTATTTTCAATTTTTTTTATTTTAAGAATACAACTTATTTGCCTAAATGTGATTCTTTAAATTTAGCAGTACTGTAAGTCAAACATCTTAAGTCAGATGTGTTCTTATATTGTAAAAAGTAGTTTTGTAATATAAATACAATCATCCTGGTTTGTTTGTCAGTTTTTTGTCCTTGCTGCGTGGTTCAGTACTATTAATTAATCATCAGTACTATAATATTTTGTGCTTTGAAATGAAGAACCATGTCTTTTAGAATTTTTAATAAGATAGTGGAAAACTGTAAATTTCTTAGTCTTGTTCACATTTTTGTCATTGAACATTCAGCCAGTTTATATTGCCTGTTTTTTTTAAAATTCTTTACTTATAATTCTCAATATTTCATACGTTACAGAACATTTAGGAATCATAAAAATTACATAAAACCTTAGTTGTGTATTCTGAACGGAATTATGCAGACTACAACATCTATTATTCCTTTCTGCATCTCAAAAGTTATGATAAAAAGAAATTCGGAAAACATTGAATGTTTATTACACTGCTTTTTGAGTCTGTAAATTTAATTTCACCTTAAATGACTTGTTCATTCACCTTAAATGACTGGTGTTCTTGGCATGAATCTTGAGCAGTCTGACATTGGATGAGTTACTCTTCACAAGTCTCCATATCATTTGACCTTAAAATATTCATATTTATTTTACTGTATTACGAATTGTTATGAAAATGTTAATGTATATTTTTTTATGTAATAATAACCAACTTATGTTGTTAGTTAAGCTCTGTGTGCTCACAATGTAATTTATTGTTGCCAGTGGTATATCTAGTTTGACCTTTACCAAGAATGGAGAAGCATTCTATCTTCACTCTTCAAGTGAGCTTCAGAGAATTACATTGTCAGCAAGTACAATAACCCAGCCCAGATGCTGCTTGGACCTTCCCGAGGGGGCTCGGCCAAAAGATGATGAGTGTGATACAGAAGAAGAAGAAGTTGAAGGAAAAAATGAAGGAGAAGGAGACAGTGAAGAGGGGAAGATTGAAGGAAGAGAAAGCGCTGCCCCTTCTCCTACTGCTCAGGAAGTTCAGGCTGTCCCTCCCACTGTCAATGGAGAAACTGACCACTCAGGTACTTTTAGGAAATGTCCTTCCTGTCTGCTTCATTATTTGAGAGTTTTTGCACAAGTATATGCTTCCTAGTGTGTGTTTATTGTTACATCAATTTTAACTGCGGAACTAATTTTCAGTTCATCAATTGGAAGAATATGTAGAGACCCCATAATTTTGCAGCCGCGAATTGTGCAAAATTTATAAATGACATGAGATCAAGTTCAAACCCAGGTAGATCACCTCATGGCAAATCAGAGATTTCAAAAATAGAGTGCAAAAAATCACAAAATCGGGGAATTTTTACGCGAAACCGCAGAATTCAGCATTTGGTACAAAATCTTCGTGAATTCGGCCAAGTTTTAAATTTCTCTCTATTTTCGGTTTACTACTTTTAATCTTTCACCTACTTTTAAAACATAGCTTAAACTAGAGTTGACATTTTTCATGTTCCAACGTATGTAATTTTCGAGTGTAATTCTGTTTTTTCTCTCTCTCTCTCTCTCTTTGTTCAGCTAATACTAGTATTTTTGAATTTAAAAATGAATGTTTGTAGTATGTGAAAATTAGAGTGAGTGGAAGAAAATAAACCCTATCCAAGTTTTTCACTATATGTATGAATTTACTACCCACATTTAGTATTCCTATTTGTAAACAGTGAAAAATTAAGCATATTGCTCACTAGTTAAATTCACCAAGATGAATTGGAGGAAAACAAAGGAAAATACAAAAACCTTATTTTGAAACAGGGGTTCAGGAAATGCTTTTCTATCAATTATAAAGTAAAATAAAATATTGCTTCAAAAGCAGAGGCTACCAACTTTGAAATTAGAAAATTAAATTTCCTTTAAAACGCATTGTAAGATAAGGATATAGCATTCACTTCAAAAATAGTGTGAAAAAGCTTGTAAATAATGATGACCAAATCCTGATGATAGAATCTCCATATATACTTTAGATTTATCTGGCCGGGTAATGTACTTTAAAGTAACTACTGTAATAGAGACATTAAGCCTAGCATTCCTTTGACTCTATTCATACTGAAATTGTAAACCCTTACTAATAAATCCTTCATGGTTTTATGTCCTCTGAATACAATAACACATGCTCATATAGCATACAAACCCAACAGAACTCGCACATGAACTCTCAATTGTCAACATAACTTTAAATCTAGCTCAGAATCCACCATTACCCCTCTCATTAGTGTGTACCATGAACGTCGTACACCATCAGCTGCGTTGTGACACACTACGTAAGAAGCGTTAGTGTATCACTAACTTCTGAGCATGCGAAGGAACTCCCATTGATAATATGTACACACTAACTCGCAGGCATGCTTTGCAAAATCTCATTACTTCTTTTTATAGTTGGCAGCGTGATGCATTTCAAGGATAAAATGTATGTTCTGAACAATAGAAGAAAATTGACCTTTTGTTCTGTTGGGGAAGTTATTGTGGAACTTCTTTCCACTTCTGGGTTGCTGCCATGCATCCTGTTGAAGTAAGACTTGGCAGTTAATAAGGTTTAAATGCTTTATTGGTTAATGAAAATCCCAAACTCTTTTTAGTGAAAACCAGTGGCAGATATATGGTGGGGGGCTAAGGGGGCTATAGCCCTACCCCCACCCCCCCCATTGGATCTGAGCTGTCAACAGATAAAATTGAACTTGATAAATGGCATACTTTGTAGAACCAGATTAGTAATTGTAATTAGGTATTATTGTTATCAGTAATATAATTGTTATTGTTATCAATAATACCATATTAATAAAATTAATAATACCAGGTTAATGAAATTAGTTTAGTTTAGAAGAGGGCTTCTAGACAGGCTCAGGCTGGCCTGTGCACGTAGGCTTTGAAGAGCCCGTTGTGCGGCCCACGTAATCCTAGTAATAGCGTCCTATCACTGTGCCCTTGACTAGGGAAAGAATCTTCCGGCCAGTGTCAGGATGAAAGTTTTGTCCTGGTGTAGAGTCTCCAAAGACTGTTCTTCTTGTCGCCTCGAGAGCCTCACAGTCCAGGATGACGTAATGGGCAGTTTCTTCAGTTTCCCCGCACAAACGACAGGTTACGTCTCCATTGAACAGCCCTACCATTCTTAGGTGTTTCTGGACATGGCCGTGTCCAGTGATTGGTTCTGTCACTGTCCTGAGAACTTTCCTGTTCATGTGAATGAAGGATTTGACTAGAGCAGGACTGGATTTCTTGATAAGAAGTTTGCCTAACCTTTTCCAGGCAGCTGCATCCACAATCCAAGCTGTGTCTCCACTGCCCAGTTATGAACTGTAGTTCAAGCCGTTGAACGACTGACTCCGCAAGAAGGTTCTGATCCAAAGAAAGGTATCAGGGAACCTTTTTTCGCAAGTTTATCAGCCTTTTCGTTCCCTTCTATGCCTTGATGACCAGGCACCCATCTGAGCAGAGAGCAACAGTTTGAGAGACAGTGTACACTCCCAGAGAAGTTTCGAGGATGTCTGGCCAGATCTAGTGCCTTGAAGGCAGCTTGACTGAGAGGATGAGAATGTGCATACCATAATAGCCCCTCTCAAGCCCCTTTAATGCACAGATAAGGATGGCTTGGATTTCTGCCTCAAATATTGTGCAGTATTTCCCCAGGCTGCAGAAGACTTGTGTCCTAGGTGATTTACTGAACACCCCAAATCCAGTTCTTGTTCCCATGCGAGACCCATGTGAAGAACATCTGTTGGTTTGCAGTATGCATTGGGAGATGGTCGTTGTCATTCCAGTCTGTTTGGGATCCAAGTTCAACCGATAATGATTTGTGTAAGAGGGGTTCAGTTGGCATGAGATCAGGTCTCATGTTCAAAACTGATCCTTTAAGCACTTCATCCTTTATGAGAGAGTGGCCCACCATTTGTGTGCTCCCCCTCCAGTTGCCGGTACTAGCTAATCGGAAGGCCACCATCCTTGCCTCAGCTTTGACGTGAATGTTATGCCAAACATAATATAGTTTCTAATGTTGCAATAGGGGCACTAAAGAATGCCCCAGTAATGCAGACACAGGCTAATCTTTGCAAACTTGATAGATTGCTCGCGGCAGTTGTCTGTTGTGCTTTAGGCCACCAGATTACTGCCCCATAGGCAATGTGTGGTTGGATGACTGCTACATGGAGCCAATAGGTTATGTGCAGTTTGAGACCCCAAGTTAGCCCCACAGAGCGTCTGACGGTTAATAATGACCACCGTGTTCTGTGGATAACACTTTTGATATGATAGTTCCAAGTTAGTTTACAATCCAGGGTGATTCCCAGGTATTTAACTTTCTTGGATGGCGTAACCCTTTCATCGTTGATCTACAAGTTGTCAAAAGCTCCTTGGACTCTCATTTTGGTAAAGGGAGTTACAACAGTTTTTGATGGGTTGACTCGAAGCCCTTCCCTTTCGCACCAGTTGTTGATAGTTTTCAGACCCTTGTACATAAAGTCTGATAGCGTTTGTGGGAATTTCCCAAAAACCACTAGGGCTATGTCATCAGCATACCCTTGACAGTAGAGATAAGCTCTGAAGAAGACCGTCAACCATGGGACTCCAGAGTATTGGTGAAAGAACTCCACCCTGAGGACAACCCCGTGTGGCAATGATTTCCCTTCTCTTGCCGAGATGACAGGATTGGATTCTTCTATTTCGCAGCATGAAGTCTATCCACTTACAAATAGTGAATTCAGCCCCTTGATTATGAGCAGCCATAACCATTGAGTTATATGAGGTATTATCAAAAGCTCCCTCAATATCCAGAAATGCTCCCAGAGCTATTTCTTTCCAATCAAAGGAATCCTCTAACCTGCTGACCAGTTGGTGAAGTGCAGATACACAGGATTTCCCTGGTTGGTACGCATGCTGATTTCAATGGAGTAGAGTGTTTGACAGTACCCTCCTTCGAATATGGCGGTCCACAAGCCTCTCCATAGTTTGCAACAGAAAAGATGAGAGGCTAATGGGCCTGTACAATTTCGTGTTTGTGTAACTGGCACGTCCACGTTTCGGTATAAACACAACTCTGCTTATCCTCCACTCTGGTGGTACATTACCATAGGCAATACTGGCCCTGAAGATGTCACAGAGCTTTAGATAAAGGGAATCTGGTCTCTTTTGAATGAGGGTTGGAAAAATTCCATCTTCACCAGGAGCTTTGTATGGAGCAAATTTGTTTATTGCCTACTTGATATTAGTTACGGTGACTATTTGTCTGACTGTCGTCCAGTCCTCCACTGATGCCCTTTGCCAAGGGTCAGTTGCAGGTTTGACGTTTTTGCCATCAGTTAAGTCACTAACAACACACCCTGGGAAATGACTCTCAAAAAGGAGATCGAGTGTTTCCTGGGCTGTACATGTGAATCCTCCCATAGGTTTTTCTAAGGACCCTAAGGGTTGAATTCGGTGGTCGGCTAGGACTGAAGTCTGGCCGTTTGTGTCCTGACAGAAAACTTTCCAGGAGGTCCACTTTGCCCTATGTATTGCGCTTTTGGAGTCGGAGAGAGCTTCTAGATACTCAGTCCAATTACCAAAGCATTGACATCTGTTGAAAAGTTTCCTTACTTTCCTCTGCATCTCCTCGAGATCACGAGACCACCAACGTGTGCATTGTCGTCTCAACCCTGACTGAAGGGGGCAATTACTGTGATAGGAATCCAGGATTGCCTCTTGTATATTAGAGGCTGCCAGATCAGTATCTAGGTACAATTTCACCCTTCTAGGTGCTTCAATCATTGCTGCTAGTTCGACCTTGTACCCATTCAAATCAGTCTTCTTGGGGCTCCTGGAAAGCACTTGTTCATCTATTACCCATTTTTAAATGGAAAAACATATATCCGTGGTCAGAGAGGGAAGGCTCAGAAGAGATATGCCAGTTCTCCACTAGGTTGCAGATAGTGCCCATGAAGAATGTGATGTCCAGGACCTCCTCTCTCACCCTATTTCTAAATGTGACTTCCTTACCCACATTTAGGATAAATAATGAGTTGATAAAAATTTGAGTAGGGACTCTCCGTGCTTCCCCACACTTCATGGTGGGTGTTGGCATCAGTGCCTACCAGTAGATGCTGGTTGCCCTTCAGCTTGTTCACCAGGAGTTCTAAGCCCCTGGATGGTGGAATTTCCTTTACATCATAGGGAAGGTATAAGGAGCTCAAACTTAGGTGTCCTTTCACCCCCTCAATGCAATTTAATATTTTCACGGTAGTTATGTCCCTGGAACAGAATTCCATAAGCGGGAGACAATGTGTACCTTTCCTAACCAGGATACAGGTCCGGGTATTGGTGAAGGCTATGTTATACATTAATTCTCCCTTTGTTTCACCTAGCCCAGCAACTCTGCCCTTGTGTAGTCAAGGCTCTTGGATTAGAGGTAGGTCGATGTCCGTATTGAGGAAAAATTTACAGAAGGCAACTGAAGCTGCCTTACTGTGTTGATCTGTAGGACCTTTAGCATGGTCTGTAGCCCCCACGATGACTACATTGACCCACCAAAGACCCAGAAATGCTCTGCAGTTGGCTTTCTTCACAGCAGCCAACTCAAGAGTCATCAATGAGGAAAACAAGAGTGTAGCCAGAAGGTTCGCTTTTAGTGCTGATTGCCTTCCAGTCAGCAGGTTTCATTTTGCTTGCCAAGCATGTTGAGGATTTTGTCCAGGTCCATCTTGTCAAGTTCTTTGGGAGTTCTGAGGACTGTGTTTGTGGACCTCAAGATGTCCTTTCTGCTCCCAACTTTGAGTTTAGCATCCTCCCAAGGATTTAGTGTAGGCACAATGGCCTCCACTCATTTCCTGGTCGGATCATTATCACAGGAAAGGATGAGCGCCCCCCTTTCCATGTATGAGCTGACGAATTTGGGGAACTTGCCGTTCTCAAGAGGCTGCATAGCGCCCATGAGAGCATCCTGAATAAGCTCCTTTTGTTCGTCTTTAAGTTTCAGTTCTAGGTAAGATTGCCAGTTTTATGGAGGTAATGACTTCTACTAAAGGATTCAGGGTCCACAGGTTCCCGGACGGGGGTTCTCTGCTTGTCCAGTGCCTTTCTTAAGCTGCTTACAATCCCGTGGAGTGTCTGAGGTTTGTGGGGTGGATCCCTCAGAGCAGCTGCGCTTGGCGCCACTCTCAGGAGTTCCTGCTGCGTCATTAACGTTACGGGATTTGTTTGACCTCTATTTCTTGGGGTCGAAGGCTTCTCCATGTTCAGCCAGTTTGGCTTTCATGGCCTTCTTACGTTGTGTGCCAGACAGCCTAGTCTTCAGTTTGAGCCTATTTAGCTTTTCTGCCGCATTGTCAAGTTGTCTGGAATACCCTGGGGTATCCGGACTCTTAAGGAGTTTGGCTTCTTCAGCGTCGGAGAGTGTTGGAGTTTTCTCTCTCACCTGAGTGTCCAACTCATTGTTCACAGAAGTTTGTCCGGAGACTTCCTCAACAACAGAGGCTTGGGGACTTCCTCAGTGAACCTCTGAGGGACAGGTCTCTCAGTGGTAATGGCTGTGGGCTAAGAGTGTCCCTCAGCAGTGTTTTTGATTTTATTATTTTTGTCTTTGTTCATGGTGTTCCCACGAATAGCTAGGGATGGAAATAGTCCAGCCAGCCAGAACCCCGTATGGTCGGGTAAGGCTGCTTACAGCAGTTGTTGTCTGGTTTCCTGCAGGCTGTTTGTGATACCATTAAGGCCAGTACCATTCATCCTGTCGGCATAGGTCACTCGACACCTTAGGGCTGGCCAAAGGGAAAATTGAGTGACAGATATAGTAATAGTTTTGTCTCAGTAAGATTTTTGGGCAACAGATTGACCTGACAGAAGAGAGAAAAGGGAGCGTTGATAGATGATAGAAAAGAAGCCTGCCAGTTCAGCTCATCCTGGTCCGGAGTAAGCAAGTGTTGAACCAGGTAGTTTCCAGGTGTGTGATGCAGAAAGGCTCCACAAGTGAAGGAGAAGGGTGGAACAGATGCTCGAGGACGCACTGGCTCAGCACATGTATGTGTGCATGAAGGCACCCATACTTAACACCCTTAATGAAATTAATAATACCAGATTAATAACATTAATAAATAATTGTTACTGTTATTAATAATACCAATTATTAAATATTTATTTGATGCATTTTATTTAAAGATAATATTAAAAAATTTGTGTTGTACATTCATAATTTTTAAACAGAAATGCTCCCCGATTAGCCCCCTCCTTGATTACTGTCTGGATCTGCCGCTGGTGAAAACCAAAACTGGAAGTGGATATTTTTTTTTATTTTGGAGGGAATTCAGCAGTTGTTAGGCTATATGCCATCGAAGCGAACTCTTAAAATGAAAATTGCTTTATGTTTTGTACCAGATTGTATAGTGGAGTTGACTATTGGACTATAAGGATTTGTTAATCCATTACATGTTTTATTCAAGTGTAAGTGTTCAGAGTTGTAGTATCCATAATTTAATAATAAACATAAATTTATTGTTCCTAAACAAAGAATTACAATGCAACATTTTGTATTACAAAATAGTCCCTAGTCACATTGTAGAATTTTTTAGTATGTCTGAAAATAAGCTTACTCCATCTAGCTAAACTCTTTGGACAGAAATAAACATTCTTAACTGATATCCATATTCTGCGTTTACTTTCATTTAAGAAATAAACAAAAAAAAATTTGGTTGTTGAATAATGTTAAGTTAATCGGGCGAGATTGAGATATTTCTCACTTTTCTTTGCTAAGATGCAATACACCTATTCCATGGGACTGGAGAAAGCAACAGTGAAGGTTCACTTAGTTGCATCCTAATTTAACATCACATTTCTTAGGAGATGTAAAAACATATTGTTAAGATAAATGATCACGATCCAGTGATATTTTGAAGTTTTAATTGTGTTTTGATTTTCCCTCATTAGATACAGGAGCCCCTGATGTAGAGGAACCTAAAGAAAATGGAACTGATGAGGATAGACATGAAATGAGTGCTTTAAGTGTTGGTGACATCACAATTGATTCAGTTAAAGACCACTTGATGTAAGTCATATTCTTTCCTTTGAATTGGGGTGTGTGTATCTTGTGTGGGAGTACGAGGAAGTGGAAATATGCCAGTCAGAAACTTTGTTTTGCATTCTTTTCATGAAATACTATTTTGAATTACGTTTCAGATCATCAACTGATGAAAGTCGTATTTCAGAAATTAAAAATGAAAGATTGGAAGTGAGCTCTAGGACAGAAACGCAGAGTGTTGTTGTGAAAACCACTGTCATTAGCAGTGAAACAACTGTTGTCAATTCAACTAATGCCACAAATAGTAAGTACCATATGTAGGTAGAAATAAATACATGTACTAGAATTCTGAACAGGTTTGAGAAAGATTTTACATGTTCTTAGTTCTGAGGAAAATAATTGAATGATTCTATTCTGAATTCATAGATGTGCTTTTTTTAACCACTATTGGTTAAAGAAAATATTGGTTAGAAATAGTGGGCATATTTCGTGGTTGCATGGAAAGACTTTTTTTTCTTCTCTCTATTGTAACATCAAACCACTTATTTTAAGTCCTGTGAAGTTCTAGGTATGTGATGGGAGCTTTCATCATTCATTATTTTGAAGAATTTTATACTTAAAGCTCTCCCAATAATTCTGGTAATGTGTATCATGTAACTTTTTTTTCCCCGGTACAAGTAAGTTTTGTAATTTATTACAGTGAACAGAGCAAAGTGTCAATTTGCTTGAGTTAATGTGAATTTACTTTTGTTCTCATTAATTTTTCTTACATTATTATTTAGATTATAAGTTTATTTATCTCTCTAAAAACTAATCGTTATATTTGGTTGAGACTGTTAACTTAGGAGACGATTTCAAAAATTGACCGTTGTAATGTTTGTGTTGAACAGTTTAATAGATTCTTCTTTCTTTTTTTTTTTTACCTCTCCCATTCCCTATCTCTTCTCTTATTATTTTACTTTATATCCGTGAAGACTGTGAGTTTGGGGAGGTGTTGGTCTGTTGCAATGCCTGCGTTTATTGACTCTATTTAAATTCAGCCTGTGGTAAATAATGATATGGTTATTGAATGTTTCTTGTGAAGCATGTATTTCAAAGAACAAAGTTTTTTTTTCTTCTCATGATGGTTTGATTATAATGATGAAGTGGATTGTCTTGAATGTTGTTATTTGACCACTGGCAGCTATTCATTTTGATTTTGTTCAGCTGTCTTTCTCCTTGGCATTTTCTGTGCTTTAACACATTAAGTGCTAAGATGATGTCTGCTGTATGTCGTAAGAGGGTATGACTGCAGCGGATTTCTGTGGACATAAAAAATCTCGTAATCTTTTCTATCACAATTTTGCTGTATTTACTTTTATCTTTTTGTGGGCATGTAGACAGAACAATATTGTCTTGAAATGGGCTGTGTGTGCTCAAATGTTCAGTACGATGTAAATTACTTCAAAATTCACTGTGGAGTCACTATAATAAATTATCGTAATAATTAATTGGCCACACACTCCACTCAGTTCAGCAGAAGCTGAAGATGGAAGCAACAGTTTTGTTTTAAAAAGTAAGTAGTATGTGTTCAAAAAGTAAAACTATCCCTAAACAGACCCCAAAGGTGCCCAAGGGGTTCTTGGAGGGTAAAGTTCTGCAATTACTTGACCTCAACACTAGGAGGAGGAGGAGGAGGAGGAGGAGAATGTTCAGCATCTCGCTCCGACTGGTTTGACCTCACGATAGACCCGATACCCATTTTTCAGCAGGCTGAGTATGATTGGAAGTCAGTCTGGATGTTGAGGTGTGATGAAAAATCCCACTTCACCAGGGATCGAACCCTGCCCATCCAGCCAGAAACTCGGCGCTCTACCCACTGAGCCACGCTGACTCCACTGAGTCACGAGTGTGTAGCCGAGGAATTATTACAATTATTTATTTAAGTGTTCAGTAATTTATTGCACAAAAGACAATCGGAACTAAAACAGTGGGTTAGGTAGCTAACAGACTTACTGTACTTGCAAACTATTGTTGAGACTGCATAATGCGTGGTTTTAAGATTTCTTTAGCAGCTGCTTTCGGTGCATTCTAGCTGGAGCAATGTAGCTACCTTTCCAATTGGGGGTTCTGGAAAACAAATATTTAAGTTTTCAAATATGAGCTGTACCCTGGGATGCTAACTTTCAAATTCTGAGTAGTTTTAAAGGGTTTGTATTGGTAGTTTCTATCTCTAGCCAAATTCTTTACTTCTCACAATCCTTGAGAATGAATGCCATCTTACTTTCTTTCTTTTTCAAAATAATTTTCTCCTCATGAGACCATTCTTGAAGTGTATTTGCTTGCTATCAAAATCTGGGACTCATTTTGGTCATTTGCCATTATCATGACAGAGGATTGTTACCAAACATCTTGACTTGATGGAAAAAATGCATGTTGGTTGGTCTATGTTTGATGTTAATGAATCAATTTGTGGAATATTAATGTTTCTTCCTATGCAGGAAATAGCAAGTTGGATGTATAAGAAAAATTGTTTAGGGTCTATCGATATTGTTGTTCTAAATTTTTAGAGAATTGTAGATAATATGAAACTTTTATATAAAAGCAGGATTACATGTCAAGAGGGCAGCAAATCAATTCCAGATATCTTCATTATTCAGTTCCTTATGAAGTCTGATAACAATTAGTACTCTCATCTAGATTACTCATCTGGGTTATTTTTTGGTATTAAATGTGGATATTTTTCTATTTTTTATGCCATTAATATTTTATCAGGTTTAATTACAAAACAATTTAATTTATTTATATCAAAATCTAAAATGTGTTTTTTCTTGCATCGGTACAAACTAAATGATATGGATTAATTGATTTGTATAAGTATTTTTTTCTTTATCAGAAAAAAAAAATTAATGCAAATAGTTAATTATTAGTCTTATAGTGATTGATGAATGAACATGATTTTAAGAATGTGAGGATTCAGTTTTGTTATTTGTTATTCTGTCCTTTTGAATTTCATTCTAAAACTATGCAAATAAGTGAAATTGATTCATTTTGAATTGAACTATCTGACTTGCTGTATTTTATTTTTTATTATTTTTATTTTAAGTTAGCGCATTTGATGAAGTGTATTTTATGTTTTTATTGTGTTCTGTGAAATTAATACTTAACATATCCTTGGGCTCGAATCAGCCAAAGCATGATGGTAGCCACATCTCCCCCCTTATGATGAAATTGTGGAGCTTGGTCCTTTGTAAATCCCCAAGTGGAGATAGCATGACCTTTGGTTTTGTCGTGAACAGTAAATGAATGTCAAATTTTTATTATGTCAGGTTTAAGAAACTCCATTATTTTCAGTTTAGTTATAATGTACTATTGGTTTGAACTATTGGTTTCCTATTTTCCTTCCAAACATTTCAGCATGAGCACCTTCTTTGAGGTATTTCTGGCTAGAATTTTTGTAGATTGTTGTTGTTTATTTTTCTTTGTAATGTGCAGAGTGGTTGTACATGTGTGCTTATAATGAAAGAGTAGTACTTCGGTAAAACTTTTGTTGAGTTTACTGTGTGTGTTGATGTCGGGTTCCTGTTTACTTCCTTCTAGTATTCTATCAAAGCTTTCTTTTTTCTTTTCTTTTTTGTTTGAGAAACGAAGTCCTCTTCAAGTGCAATTCCCTTTAGTTTTGTGTGGAAGCAGAGTGCCTGAACTCACTGAAACCAATCATTTCCTAAACCTAAAGAAACCTGTGTTCCATCCTTTGTAGGAATTTGAAGTCTTGTGTTTTATCTCGTATCATTGGACTGTGTCACCCTAGTCTGTTGATGTCTCTGTGAAAGCCTCATTCATACCTGAATTATTCCTTTGTATGTTGTAGTGTAGTTGTCTTTCCATAAAGACTGCTTGATGTATTGTGTGTTATGCTTTCTTCAGTAGCAGTTGTTGAACCCACCTCTGCAGAAGGACAGCCCTCTACTCAGTCACTCAATGAGGTTAGAGCACCAACTTAATATTCCTCTCAATTAATTTCTGCTTTTATTACCTTTTTTGTTTTCGTGCAGCTATAGCAGTTTTGCAAAGCTAACATATGGCATTCGCTTGTCCCAGAATTTATGTTTTAGTGTGAAATTGCGTTATGGAAGTAATTGTTACATGACTTTATAGATTTCCTATGAGTAGTTACAATTTAATTAGTATATATTTCAGTTGTGTGCATTAATTTATGCTTGAGGTTGGAGGCTCTATGCTTGTGCATTGCATGAAAACTTAACTACCGTTTTCTCTAAGTATACCTTTTATCTTCATTTCATGCTTCCATCAGACATCGTGAGTAAGTAATGCATGTTTTTCTTATACAAATCTTACATTCTTTAGCATACTGTTATGTCACATTATAATGAAGGATGCCTACCAGTGGTAATAGAGACCTAAGGACTCTAATGACCTTCATGTTGGTGAACCCTAAGTTTCAATTTAAAAATTTTTAAAGGAGACCTTGTGTGGGTCATTTTTGTGATGTAACAATAGTGTACAAAAAAAATGAGATAATTAACTAATACTAGATTATGTGATAAATTATATTCTTAGATAATGTGTTAAATATTTTGTGCATATAAACTTAGTATTTTACAATTTTCTTTCAACTATTAATCCTCTTTTTATAATTTACCTACCAAAAAGTTGAAACAAAAACTCTAGTCTTTGTATTTTAATTTTTCATTTGTTTAATTACTTGTTTTGTTGCAGATTAATCCTCGGAAAGCTCCTCTAGCAAAAATGGAAGATTTGGAGGCGGAAATTCCTGTGGGAATGTAAATTTGAAAATAATTCACTTGTTCAGAGTTTGTGATGCTACAAGCTCAAGGCATTGTGCCATCGTTATGTTATGTGGGTGACCGAACTTCTCAAGTTCTCAGAGATATTATTTTAACATTTTGGAATTATCTTCCAAGTTGACTTCATTATATTTCAGTACTAATATGTTTGTAGGTAACATAACATATTTATATATTACTGAACATTCCATCCTGCATATGTTGAGAATTACCTTGTGTAGAGCAGCTTTTTAGCTTTTTTAGTCTAAGTTGTAAGCCCAGCATTGTTTTATAAATCTTTTTACCAAAATTAGGATTAACCATATTGTAGGTTAGGTATTGGCAGCAAATAATTTTGTAAAAAGAGTTTGTTAAGAAGTCAGTATTTTCTTATTTGTCAGTATTTGCCTACATGATGTACTTTGTACTTACAAACTTGGTACTTGCATTTTCATAATTTTTGTAATTTTTTGTGGTATTAGTAGGTTTTTGAAAAGTGCATGTGACATGGGCAATAGACACTATGCTTGGGCAATGCAAATTTTACAATTTTGGGAAATTTGGTGAAGGTGAACTTTTTAAATTTTATTTCACAAATTGTGACTGATACATGAAATGTATTTATATAAAAACAACTTATCTTTAAAAAAATGCGTGTGAGTGTGTATTTGTGAGAATGTGAGGAAAAATGTTTGCGTTAAATTGATGTGAACTTTGGAATGTTATAACTTAAAGATTTCACACTACAAATTTTGTAGTTGGTTACAAAATGTTTATTTGTTGCAGTTACAATGAATTGCTGTTGCATTTAACATTCTGGATAGTAGTTTAATTGTACTGTTATTTGTGATGTTACTATGAAATGCTGGAAATTTCTGATAATGAATTTTCTCTATCAATTATTTTATTGTTTGGTTGTCAGTATTATTTTACGTTTTAGAAATTCTTACATTGTATATGTGTGACGTATGTTTTTTACCGTTGTATTAACCTTCAATGTCTTGCCAATTCTTTTTCTAATACCACTGTGTATTGTCAAAAAATCATTGTAATTGCAGAAGTAACGATGGCTTGATTTTTGTTACACATATTAACTTTTTATTAGTTACATCAAAACAAAATATCATTTTGTATGTAATAAGTGCCAGAAAATAGAATGAGTTTTAGAATAAAGTATTTTAATGATACCTTGGATTATTGTTTTACCTTCAATTAAATCAATCTAGATTGTGTGTATATTAGTTGTAGGACCGATGCTTTGCAGGAACATTAAACTAAACTTCTATGAAACATTAGGCAATATTCTTAGTTTCAAATTCTATTGGGCATGTGCATACACAACAAAATTAATGGTTATAGAGACAAATTTAAACATAAATTTTAACAGTGAACAAAGGAGCGTTATTATTTATGGCCCATATTAAAGTTTTCTAATTTGGCTCTATCTAGCTATACTAATTTGTCTCTTGAAAGCACGATTGAACATGAAAGCACTCCTTGTGATGATCCTTGTGCATTATGATATTATGACTTATAGTACTTCGGGAATTCACAGTGGAGTCACTACAATAAATTATATTTAAATTTTTGGGATGAAAAACATGAAATTGATGAAAAGGTAAGATTGTTGACAAACTTTAGTGGGCATTTTGAACTGTTGGTTTGGGAACGACTGTTCATTCAGCAATTCAAGAACAGATTATCAAATTTCGATGCTCCGTTTGAAAGTAATTTGATTCCAAAATTCGTCCACCCACCTGCCACCAGAGGACCATTTGATCAGCTGTCGGTAGTTGCTGAGGATGGAAGAACAGCTTCCGAATTGTTTAAAAATTTAGTGGAATGTGTGGTCAACAAATTATTACTATAATTCATTATGATAATGTCTGTTGTTTGGTATTAGTTATTCCTTCTTTTATTACTAAAAATGTAGACAATCTCTTTCCATTAAATTTCTCATTTTATTTGAGAATATATTCAACAGTATACTTGAAACTGAGATACTGCAGTTGTTTTCATGCTCAAGAAACTCTTATATCTGTAACGTTCCTGAGAATGGTCATGGAATATAAGAAAAAACAAACAGTAACTTAAAGAGAGAGGGAGGAATCTAACCTGGAGATCAGTGGTATTATGTAGATACCTGATCCCAAGGAATGGAGGCTGAAAAGTCTATTACAAATACCCAATTGAACAGATACAACACTTGTTGGAAATCTACCTCAAAAAGGGTTATCAGGGGTATCTATTTTCTATATTTTACTTGTACATAGCTACAATAAATAGTGTGGAACATACTTTAATTTTAATGTTAAATCACTCCACTAGAGATAGGAAGACGGTAAGTTGGCAATGAAGAGTGGTGCTGAATGATCAGGAAAAGAGTTGAGGTGATGTAGTAGTAAGGAAGAGGCAGTGAAGTGAAGTGAAATGGTTCTGAAGGAGCAGGGCGGTGAAGAAGCAATAATGGAGTTATGCTAATGAGGTACAGATATAGTTAATACATAATGATTTTTATTTATTTTATGATGTGGCAAGATTCAGGCCAACAGGCCTACTTCTCCACCTAACCTCTTGATTTGAGCAAAGGAATTAAGAAAGGAGACATATTGGGTTGCAGGTGAGTTTTGCACATTTTTATGAAGTAGGGGAGGGTAAATCCAGCTGAAAACCTCACTCAGTTTGGCCAAGTGAGGGGTGGGACCAGCAGTACATAAGCATCAAAAACAGTACCACAATGCCAGTGCTGTCAGGTCTTATGCATATACTCCTAATTTGCAAATTAATTATTATATGTTTTTCAATGTAATGATGTAACACATGAAACCAATAGTCATGTTTCCCCTAAAAACAGGAAAATAATGTAATTTTCTAAGAACAAACCCGTACGAGGGACATTATGATTACAGGGGTGCCCACACCCATTTTTAAGATTTATTCAAAACTGTGACATGAATAAATCTTTGAAAAGATATACCGTGACCACTTAAAATTGAGTGACATGTGCTTATTATCTCATCTTCTCATCTTACATGTAAAGAATGGGACATGTATCTGAGATGCTAACCCAGTTAAATAATCCAATGTAAAAAACCTCAAACTCTAAGTTGAGTGCATATAAATCTGAAAATGGTTCTTTAAAATTTTAAAAATTCAAAATCTCTGTTGCATTCCTAATTACTTGCATCTGAAATTCCTTGCACCGAGAAAAGAATCACGAGATTTTGATGGAAATATTCGTTTTTTTGAGTCCCTGATACCAAAAGTATTTTTTCATGCGAAGTCCATCTGTGTGAACTGATTCTGGCCAAACAGATGAGTGAATTTCATTCATATTTTGTATTTAGCATGGTTTATGTTAGTTGTTGTTGCTTTATTTTCCGAATGGATCTGATTTATTCACTATATCAAGGGAGATCAGAACTATTTAGTAGTGAAGATGTACCAAGCTTAGGGAGACATCAGCTTTAGAAAAATATAGCCTGGAATATATCGGAAGGTGACTGGCAATCTCTCACTGTCACCAGTTCTTCGTTCCGAGACATGCTTCCTGTCACATGAGCTTTCACTCACACTACCATCCTTGCCGTTCACGGTCGGAATGATTCACCTACTGGATAATTCTTACTGCAAACTATTTGTTACCGTGAAAGTAAAAGACAAAAAATTAGTTTAATTTTGTACATAATTCTGTACTTTTTTTTTGTAGTGGAGGTTTGTGACATAGGGTTTGGGGAGACGCACCTCTGATTATGAGAATTATAGCATGCCTTCTCAAAAACTTCACTCCTTGTTCATCCGTTCGAGGACATTTCAGCTGAGTAGGAGTTCAACCCTCGCTCTACCGCTCAGCCACCAGTTAGATCACCGCAGTCGGGATATATTCTAACAAAATCTCAGATACCCCGGAGATATGAGCCCCTCAAATACCTAGATAATAGATCTGAAAATATATTATGTCTCGAGTGGTAGTGTTCCAAATGCATTGTTTGCATTGACATCGAACACCAAATAATTGACAGACTCTCTCCTTAATGCCCTCAACGTCATTGAAACACTTTGCTGGACCTAACATAATGCAAATTATCGTTATTGTTGAAAAGAAATGAAAACAGGATGTTTCAAGAATTTCTTTATTTCTCTCTGTAACTCTTCGTGTCTTATCGGCTAGGATTTGTAATTTTACTGTAAATGAAAAATATTTCGTCCTTTTGTAGATTTTGTTTCGACGTTTCTTCCAGAAACATTGGAACTGCTTCAGTGTGAAGCTCCCCCCACCCTAGAGTCCTTAATCAAGAGAGAACTATCGGGTGGAAGTATAATGTGGGATTTCTAATATTTCCCGAAAACACTAAGTGCAGGTTCTCATAATTGTTTCAATCAATTGTAGTAAGCCATATGACTTGGTCGCGTCTTCCTCCCCTTCTCTCTTCTCCGCCAAAAAGAGCACCCAGTGACAACTGGCGCCAAATAGAGACCTAACATTATTGTCTCTAGCACCAAAAAGGCTATGACAATAAATGCGTAGTATATATAGCTGTTGTGAGAAATTACGTACTCTAGAGTTGTTAACACTGCTGACTGTCCTCTCTCTATTAAGGTTTTTACCCCACCCTAGAATCCTGAAGACTAAGAAACTTTCGCCAGTTGCGTCCCTCTGAGCGCGCAATTTCTCATACAGCCCAAGTCTGCCACGCACAATTTCTCATAGGCCACTGCTAGTGTCTCGAGTGTTCGCAGCGGTTTCTTTTGCGAAAACTAGACGGGGAAGCCCAATGACAGCTGTATTTACTACGCACAAATTCTCACAGTTTATTTGGTCACAGCTGTCACTCGGGTCAGCCTATTATTGGTGGAGTAGAGTGGAAAGGAGGGAGCCACGACAAAATCATGTAACCAACTGCAGCTGATTTAAACCACTATGGGATGAGCGCGTAGCATTTTCCAGACATGTGAGAAATTCCGCATTATTTTTTCACCCCTGGTGGTTCTCTTTATTAAGGACTTAATTCTTGTAGGACTCTAATCCACTTGTAAAGTTCAGATAAGAGAGGGGCTGTCTTCGTTAGAAAGACCAGACGTTTCGTTGCAACATGATCGTCATGTGAAGGTAGTAGGGACGTGGCGATTGTTATACCTCTCAGAGCCCCGCGCCTTGAAGTCAAATCCCGACAATATCCTTCGCATTTACTCGCCATTTCTGGAACAAGAAAGAATTGCATTAGCGTACAGTGACCTCAATAGTTTGGTTGTCGCAGGGAAACCGAAGTGATCCCACTCTTTACTGATGCAGTTCCTGCGAGTTTCACCCCTAGAAGGTCTTAGGGTCTTCACCTTACTCCTAATCAGTGGCGGATCTATGGGAGACGGTTAAAAGGGCAATAGCCTCCCCCTGGACCTATTGTCAACAGATAAAGGCATACTTTGCCACTAAACAATTAATAAATTTGTATACTGTTTAATATTGTTGATTATCTACTTGATGAGTTGAAGTATTTTATTGAAAAGATAATATTAATAAAATTTGTGCTGTAAAACCATGATTTTCCGATAGAAATCTCGACAACAATATCTCGTTATTCTCACTCCAATGCTTTTTACTTTCCAATTACACGAAGTGTGTAAGGAAAGTATTGTCGGTCGAAAAAAATTGAGATCTCTTCGGATCTTTACAAATTGGCCCCAGGAGAGTCATTGGCGATGGCCAACGTATGTATGTTTCTTACGAGGGCAGGTGGAAATCTTCCAAAGACACCTTGTAGTCCGTACAAGGTGTGTGGGATTTCTACCCACTAAAACCATCTCCCTTTACACCGTCCAGCATTACTTCGTGAGAGTTCATTGGTACCTGGCCTCATCTGTCAGTAGATTGCTCTTCTTTTCTTCTCCTGAAGACGTAGGGATCGTATAAGGAAGGCTGAGTAACTGGTCACGGCCTCCCACTCTTCTCTCTTCGCTATCATCAGAGTAACTTCGGGCTCAGGTCTTCCACCTACTAGTCGATACATTTCGTCTCTCGCTTTGGAAGCGAGGGCATATGAAGAATACGTGCTCTGCATCCTCCACAAATTCAGAACACACAGGACACGTCGCAACGTCATCCAGTTAAACCGGTGTTGATACGACCGGAAACAACCATGTTCCGTTAGGGTTTGGATGACGTAGAGGTCTACTTCACCGTGACGTCTGCTGGTCCATTCTCTTATGTTTGGGATGAGACTGCGCGTCAACCGTCTCTTGTCCACTCTATTCCACCTAGTCTGCCACTTGACCATAGTGGTTTCTCTTTCTTCTGCTACACAGTCTCCCTGTGTCCTGACGTCGTCTCTTGTTGATCCTCTTCCGCTCATCCGCCAGCAGTTCGATGGGAGGCATACCCGATATCACACAAACTGCTTCGTAGCATACCGTACGGATAGCCACCAGTCCTCCGACATCGTAAGCTTTGAGCATGATTCAGCGACCACCATTGGCGCGATGGTGGAGAGTCACATGTGGCAAAGGACGGAGATCTTGCCTACATCGGCCGGGTCTCGAAAGATCAAACCCCTATTACAAAAATCCTCAACCTCAAGGCGTGTTATGCGCCGATGAGGTGATGGGTGTTGAGAATAAACACTCGCTAGCGGACAATCTCTGGGGCAACTGCCGCACCTCAGTTGAATAAGGCTTAGAGCCATGATGCGATGGCTCCACGTCACCAGACATATTTTCCTCCGAACTCGTGGGACAAAATTACATGTTTCTGTTTTCCCGCCGTTTGCGGAATGGGTGTGAGTATTCTACCCAAGTGACATCGAAGCGGCCGAGGGAACACAACCCCCCGCTTCAGAAGATATTAAGGATAAGTTACAGAGCATTCCGTATGGGAATGTTTTTATTTTAATGACAAGAAAGGAAGGAACCTTTTAAAAAGTTTCGCCCTTTTACATATGTAAAACCTTGGAAGGTATCTGTGGCACATTGATGGAAATTAAAAGATTGAGGAATGGATCCATGTTGTTGGAAACCGAGTCCGGCGTACAGGCCTTGACCCTGTTAAAGTGTAAACAGCTGGGAGAATTCCCTGTCATTTGCGAACTCCATGTTGCACTTAATCGCAGCAAAGGAGTATCTTGCAGGGACATCATGGATATGTCAACAGAAGAACTTGTTGCAGAATGGGAGGCTGACCACGTAGTTGAAGTCAGTCAAATCATGAGGAAGGTTAATGGTGTTCCGCAGAAGACCAGTTCCTTCATTGTCACCTTTGTCCGAAACTACCCAAAGATCTTAAAGCCGGATTGCTTAACCTGCCGGTGCGACCCTTCGTTCCAAATCCTCTACGCCGTTTCAAGTGCCAGAGGTTTGGCCATACCACGACATCCTGTACACGTCGTGATACATGCGGGAAGGAGGCACACGAACCCGGCGTTTCATGCCCGGGGCCAGCTAAGAGCATTAATTGCTAAGGCAGCCACCCGGTGTGGTGCAGGGAGTGCGTCACCTTTCTGGAAGAAAAGAAAATACAGGAAATAAAGATCACGGAGAGGGTCCCGTACGGCGAAGCACGGAAGAAATACAAGGCTTACAACCTGTATTTGCTACCAGCAACTCCACCGCAGCCAAGAAGATCGTTTCTGTCCAGGCCAACTTCACTGACGTGTCTACGACAACATCGTGCACATGCCAGTGCAAATGCGGCAAGAAAAATGTTCAAGCTAATCCCGTGAAGCCAAATATTCCATCAACACCCCGTCCATGTATTTCAAAGAAAAGTCCAGTAGTGCGAAACCCACCACAGAAAGTACGAAGATAAAGACACAGCAGGGTTTCAAGGCTAAACCCCTAAATCTTGTTGATTTTTTGAAAACAACAAAAACATCGTCCAAAAAGTCGTAGAGACGTAAAAAGAACGTCTCTGTACTTCCTTCTTCCGTGTCGGATTGTGCATTGTCCGACGGTGACGCGGAAATGCACATTCAGGAGCCTGACACAGGAGGTTCCAAAAAGTAATAGCTTCCATACTAAAGCGGAACCTTAATGGCTTTAGAACTTTTTTTTGGTGGGACTTTAGGGCTCGTCAACATCGAGGTCATTAGAGCCCAACTATAGAACTCAACGTGAAGAGTTACAGCTCTTTGCGCATCGCAATCCGATCTGTATGTGCCTGCAAGAGACACCTTTTACCAGAACACTCTCCCTCTGCGGGGATACAGCAGCTTCGGATATGACGACACCACGGGAGATCGAGAAAGAGGTGGAGTTACCGTGTTTGTTAGACACAATATCCTCTACTCACCTGTTCTACTACATACCCAAATTCAGGCTATAGCAGTCAAAATTCACAGCGTACCAACTATGACCGTGTGTTCAATATATCTTCCTCCGACACGAGATTTCTCGGAGACGTCCCTTAGGAATTTAATTTACCAGCTACCTCGACCATTCCTCCTCGGAGATTTGAACGCCCACAGTGTATTGTGGGGTTCATCGAGCGATTGCCCCAGGGACCGACTGCTGAATTGTCTCTTTGAGCGTGAAGATTTAGGTTTAACGCCGGAGAGGTGACCCACTTTGCGTTTACCACGGGGTCATGGACTGCTATAGACCTGTACATTTGCTCTCCTGAAGTTGGTGATATCTTCCAATGGAAGGTAGAAAATGATCTGCATGGTAGTGGCCATCTTATCTGGTTGTCCTTGCAGGAACGTGCGACTGATCGCGAATGCAAGCTCCAGAAAGGCTAACTGGACACTGTGCCGTTCTCTGACTGTCTTCAGAGAAACGGGAAGTGTCCCAGAGAGGGTCGACCATCTGACCCAGGTGATTAATCACGCCGCTGAAGAATCCATTCCGAAAATATTGTTTCCGCGAAGACCTCATGTCACCTGGTGGAACGACGCATGTCGGTCCGTCATTCGGGCGAGGCGAAGAACATTGCGGAAATTTAAGAATAGTCCATCTCCGGAAAACCTCGCCGTATATCGGATTGCTAGAGCAAATGCGCCCAGAACCACCAAAGAATCCAGAACCGCCTCCTGCAAAATTTCTCAGTACCAGTAAGAGAACATCGTCCACTAAAGTATGGGAGTCGATCCGAAAGATACCTGGAAGGTATTCTCGAGTCCCAAAATCTAAACTCAATTATCAGTCAGGTTCTCACCAAGAACTGAGAAATTGGCAACAGTGATGGCTGAAAAACTTTGCTGACCTAACATCTACAGCAAACTGCGATCCTGATTTCGTGAGGAAAAAGGAAATAGCACAGAGCATGTCCCTTGACTTTTGTTCCTCAAACTATGAACCATATAACACTGCCCTCTCAATGTGGGAACTTGAGTCAGATATAGCGACAGACCACGTCACTGCTCCTGGTCCTGATTCCATTCATTATGAAATACTCAGACAACTCAGTCTAGAATCGAAAGAATACCTTCTGGATATCTAATCTTTCATGGTCCGAGGGAGTATTCCCTAATTCCTGGAAGGAAGCAACGCTTTACTAAAACCACGAAAGGACAAAACGGCCATCAGTAGTTATCGAAGCATTGCCTTGACGAGTTGCGTCGGTAAAACTCTGGAGAGAATTATCAACCTGGTATCTTGAAAGGTGTAACTTGCTGAGTTGATCTCAGTGTGGTTTCAGGAAGTTCCATTCCAACCTGGACAACTCCTGAAAACAGCAATTCCAGATTTCGTCCGAAGACAACATGTCGGAATATTCTTTGACATCAGAAGGCGTATGATACTACTTGGTGTCATGGCATTTTAATACAACTCTATGCCTGGGGCTTTAGAGGACATCTTCCTCTGAAGTTACAGTCCTTTTTGGGTCAGCGTTCCTTCCGCTACAGAATTGGAAGAGACTCCTCGAATCTGCTTCTTCAGGAGAACGGTGTTCCTCAGGGCTCAGTCCTGAGTGTGACCTTATTTGCAGTGGCCATAAACAGCATAACATCCGCTGTAAAGAATCCTTCCTACACTTTTTGTCGACGACTTTGCTATCTTTTGTTGATCACAGAGTGTCACAGGTGCGGAGCGACAAATCCAACTCGTTCTCAGTAGATTGTACCACTGGTCGAAGACGACTGGCTTTCGTTTCTCTGCTGAAAAAACACGCTGTGTTCTTCAACACCTCACCTCACTCTGTCAAAACCTCACCTCACTCTGTCAAAACCTCACCTCGCCTTGGGGAACAACATTCTAACATTCTATCCTGTAAAATTCTTAGGTCTAATCTTTGATCAGACTGAATTGGATTGAACATCTGACAGCCCTAGGAGCGAGAACGTTAAAGTCTCTGAATCTATTGAAGTGCCTGAGTAGCAGGGAATGGGGCGCTGATCGCTCCTCCTTGCTCCAGTTTTATCGAGCTTTCGTAAGATCTCGGCTCGATTATGGCTGTGTTGTATATAGCTCTGCTCGTGCAAGCTATTTAAAAAAGTTGGATAGTGTCCACCATGCAGAAATTCGACTAGTTACGGGAGCCTACCTGCTTGTCCCATTCTGAGTTTGTATGCCGAGAGTGGCGAACCATCTCTTTACCTCTGGCGGCAACTGCTCATGCTACGTCACATTTGCCACTTGCTATCTTTACCCGACAATCTGGTACACAACGCAGTATTTCATGCTTCCTCCTCTTCCATCCGTTTCTACAGCAACCGAACCTTTTGGATACCGCTCCAAAGAAATTTTGGAAACCTTGATTATACGCACACCTAATGATTTAAATCAAGGTTTCAGGAAGATTCCTTCTTGGGCTTTTCACAAGCCTAAGATTAATTACGATCTTCTGCATCATGACAAGAAAAACACTCCAGCTGCGATGTTGAGGGTGTACTTTCACCTAATCATCGACAAACACCGGACCTATGTTCATGTGTTTACAGACGGGTCAAAGCAGGCTGATGGTGTCGGTTGCTCCGTGGTGTTTCCCCGTAAGACCTGGGGCTACCGTCTTGGCGACCTGTGCAGCGTTTACACCGCTGAATGCTACGCCATATTGAGAGCACTGCGATCAACAAATTGCTCTTGAGGATCAAATTTCCTGANTTATACGCACACCTAGTGTCTTAAATTAAGGTTTCAGTAAGACTCCTTGGGTTTTGCATAAGCTGAAGATTAATTTTGATCTTCTGCGTCATGACGAGAACACTCCAGCTGCGATGTTGAGGGTATACTTTCGCCTAATCCTCTTCAAACACCGAGTCCATTGTGTTTACAGACGGGTCGAAGCAGGCTGATGGTGTCGGCTGCTCCGTGGTGTCTGTCTCTTATACACATCTAGATGTGTATAAGAGACAGNCTGCTCCGTGGTGTTTCCCCGTAAGATCTGGACCTACCGTCTTGGCGACGTGCGCAGCGTTTACACCGATGAGTGGTACGCCTTATTGAGAGGACTGCGATCAACAAAGTTCTCCCGCGGATCAAATTTCCTGATTTGTTCTGGTTCTCTCAGTACCCTTCAAGAAATCCAGACTATGTATTGTAAGATTTGATTAATTTTCAATAAATAATCACATTTAATTGATTATTTTCGGTTCAAATATTGTAAGCAAACGGCTGCCGCGACCAGGAGCGGTGACGACAAAGGGAGAGTTTTCGACCGATGGGAAGAGTTCATTAACTCCAACAAGAAATGCATGTAAAAGCCATTGATATGTATTTGTCTAGTGAAAATAACACGCAGTTCTTACGAAGAGCAACATAAATTCGCACATCTTTAAAAGAGAAAAGAGGTCGCGTCAGTGCATGTTGAGGCTTGCTGTGACCCAGGGTACAAAAAGGTTTACGACTTTAAAGGAATACAATAGAGCGTGGGAGCTGGCCACCAGATGTTTCAGGGTGGAAATTTAAAGGGCGGACTACGTAAACAAACCTTACGCCTTTGAGGTTAAATGCCGCCGCGTCCAAACCGCTCAGAGATGACGGTTTTAAGAAGTTCATACAGAACAAGAAACTTCGAAAATCCAGCTCATGGGTTGGCCCTGCGCGTACGGAGTCGAGTCGAATCTAACCACTGACAAGTAACGTCGCGAAGTGGTGATTTCCAATTTCATTTGAAAAATCAGACATGTGACTATTCAAGATTTCGGATCGTGGGTGGAGTTGGTAAGCGACGTAGTGGGAGAAAACCCACTTAAGGAACCGCAAAATCAAAATCGCTCTCACATCTTAGAATTTTTCGTCAGATCATTTTAGAGCTTTTTACAGCTCACAGCTCATATCTTCTAGCATTTTCGTCAGCTCATACGCTCAGAGCGTAGAGTATGTTTCGTCAGCTCACATCTTGCAGTTTTTCGTTAGTGAGAAGACAGCTCATTTCTTTCGAAGATGACAGTCACTCGGGAATCTTTTTTACACAACTTTGAGTTGGAGGATGTTCTAATGCTGAATATTGTGTTGTAACAACATCGTTAGACATCCCGTTTAAGTCGACATAGAGGATTCATGACCTCTGCGATCGGTCCGAAAGCACCGCGGGCGTTCGGTTATGGTATTTCGCACGGAGGATTTCTGAAATTACGAGGAATCCAGTTCGAGAAACGGGCCGGTGGTTTCTGGGAAATGATGACATCTGTTGGAGCGTCTACCCGAGCCGTGGAAGGCCTGCTGAAATGCCGTCTGAAAGTTGCTCTCCATTCACCACATCGACTAATCGATCTGTCAACTTATAAGGTAGAACGTAAAGTTGGTTTCATACAACTATAGATAATAGGCGCAGTGGGGAGAAGGCCGGTGAATTGTTGATAAATGATAAAGCCCAAGCATTGAACTCTTTGAACTTTATTATCTACTGAGAATTATGGGCAGTGATGGTAAAAGAGTTAATGAATTCTAATTGCATTGTAATGTATTTTTTTCAAAGGGTTTTTGTTATTGATAAGAGTAATGGTGTTAAATTCAGTGAATAATGTGTGTCTTTTTGGGGGATGCAGAAGGGTATCATTTCTGGTTGTTTTTTAGATAAAAATTAATGAGTCAATTTGTTTATGACGCGTTTTCCTTAGTAGGAACCCCAGTATGTGTTTTTCCTTTAATTTAAAATACAGGCACGAATCCAGAGAAGAAACGACTAGCCGTGGGAACTGAGATTTAAGTTGAATGAGTGCGTGTCATTACACCGTTGTTTTAACCCATGCTCATTTTCGTTTAATTACATTCAAAAATTTTCTTCTGTTACAATTTGGCGCCCAGAACGGATGGCTCACTCAATCAGCTCGACTTAAATTTCTATTTTGTTACAGTATCCAGCTGATAAGCTGATCCCGAACATACAGGATGTGCTTTTCTCGCTCCAAAGTGATGGAAAGAACACAATATTTTGCTGGATTTCCGGACGTGGGAATCAGAGGAAATGAGGAAGCACACCTTTCCGCAAAAGCGGCATGCCTCAAGAATCGCGTGGATTTCTTGACGATTCCAAAAGAAGGCATCTCCTAAATTCCATCAAGGCAAGGATTCTGAGTGAATGGAACAATGAGTGGTTGTCTGTTGAAGGGAATAAACTCCGACTTATCAAATCTTCTGTCATGGAGCAGTTCCTGTAGGCCAGCCCGACGGGACGAGGTCCTTCTGACCCGCCTGCGCATAGGACATTGTCCTCTCACTCATCGGTACCTCTTACTACTTGATGATGAACCCGTTTGCGAGGAGTGTAGCTGTTCTCTGACAATGCTTCACCTACTTACTTATTGCAGAAGATACTCGAGTATACGGAGACAAATTGGTGTGGCTGCAGATTTCAATTCTCGCAAAATGAAACGGATGATGTTAATAAACTATTGAATTTTATGAGTAGATCGGGGCTCCTCCCACAAGTTCTCGGGAGAGTTTAAATTTGCATTATTTCCTCTTCCCTGTCTTCTTTCCTTTTATCCTTTCTTTCCGTAATTTGAACATTATAATTTTAAGATTTTTTAATGATATAATGTGTTCGGCAACTGTTTCGTTTTCTTTTCTTTCATCTTCATATTTAGATATTTGTTGAATTCAGAAGGTATTTTAGTGGGTATGGTCGAAATATTCGGCGAGTCCCACACACGGGGAAGGGTCTTTACGGCTCTTCTCAATGGTGCGAAACTACATTTTACCCACCTGCTAGGGCTCTAATGACCTTGCCGTTAAACCCTAACGCAGCACAAAAAAAAAAGTACGGACAACGGCTGCTACCCTCAATGCACTTCTGCGGTAGGTCGAAACCATTTCTCGTTTGTAGCTGTCAATACTTATTGTATCGGCCCACATTGGAGCAGCATACAACAATATTGACGAGCTCACAGACGCAAGGAGCTTCCTCCGGTTTTGTCTCGGACCTCCGATGTTTGACATTATGCGTGACAGGGCGGTCACAACATTTGCGGCCTTCCTACTCACACTCTGCAAGTGTTCCTTGAAGTTCAGCCGTGAGTCAGTGAGTACGCCAAGATATCTCACTGAAGGCTGGAATCGAATTTCTGAATCTCCAACTGTCGGAGTAATGGACTCAGCATCCTTTCTACTTCTGACGAATACCACTTCCGTCTTATGGTCAGCGAGTGTTAGGCCAACAGTGGAAAGCCATCTGCGTATTACCACCACGAACTCATCCGCAATTCATATCACTTCCTCCAGGAGCTTGGCTACAACGATCATTGCAACGTCATCAGCGAAGCCAGTAGGTAATGTATGTAAGCGTGTATGAATGTATAAGCGCGCTTGATACATCAACCTACAGAGCTATTGCAAGGAGTTTGAGGTGGAAGATAATTCATGCAATTTGTACTTGTGTTTTTAGATTTTATGTTCAGGAGTGTACTATTTTTAGTGATGATAAGTATTTGAACCCAATTGATCTTTTTAGAGTGCCATCTAGTTTAATAATTGCAATATATTCTGATTTTTAGCGTGTTTCTTTTTTCTTAATTTTTTAATAATAATGGGTGAGCGCTAGTTTTTTTGTAATATTGTAATTGGAAAGTTGAGTGTTTTTTTTGTGATGATTTTCTATTTTTAAATTGGTTCAGATGTGTGTATTGATAGAGTTGTAAATGTCCTTATTATACAGTGAGCGAATTTTTATAATACGTTTACTCGGTGAACTTATTTTTATTACAATTTGAGTGCATTAAACAGCCTAAACCAGCCCTGGCAAACCCTTTTATATAAAAGGACGCGTCTGACTCAGATGTGGGAGCGCGGGCGCCATGTTACATAACAACAAGTTAATAATAACAATAATACAATTTTGTAATATTTGAATTTATTTAAATTTGTTATTAGTGTAGGAGGGCTCCAAAAAAGTAGGTCGGGGTGCCGCATTGGACAGTATTGCCGTAATGTATCTAACAATATGAGGCGCTTGCTGATTTCTTATTCCAATGGTGATAATAGTATGAATTTGACAGGCGCGCCCGTTCGTTCCCGGAGCCGTGTGTCAAGTTACACGGTGTGTCGTGTGTCAAGTTACACTGTGCGTCGTGTATCAAGTTAAACGGTGCGTAATTTCCGTGGGAAATAGCCACTACTTGAGGGTACGATTATGTTGTTAGCAGGCGGCTTACATAGGGAAGCACTCGCACCAACTAGACGCTTGAGACTCACATGGCTCACTGATACTGAGAAAATAACGAAGAAGGTTCTAGTTCTTAAATTATCGAAGACTGTCCTCGATCTTGAACATATTGCCAACATCAGCAACGATCAGCGATACGAGCAAAGAGAAGAGGGAAGCGGAGAAGCGAGCGGCGCGACTCCGTCTATGCTGGAGCGACGATAGGAGCCATCGACACGTCTACGCTTGCGCGGATGCTCACCTCACCAAATTTACTTGCTTAATTAGTTTCCATACTCAATCGTCTGTTCTGGTTTTAATCCTTTTCTGCCTCACAACGCGACTCTTCGGTTGACGCAACTTGAATCAATTGCTCAAAATCCATCGCAGGTTAATGTAATACAATCTCGAAGCCGCAACAACAATGGCGAGCCTAGCTTCGATAAGAGCGCAGAAAAACGTACCAAAGGGTTTTCGTTGCTTTATCGTTGGTCGCAGTGCCGACATGAACGCCCTCATTTGCCATCACTTGAAAGTTGGCATCGCGTTACTTTTCTCTTTCCTCTTATCTCTGATCGTCGCTCCACCATAATCGTACCCACAAGCTACACGCGCATTGGGACGTCAACGAACGGACGGATATCCTGACATTATAAAAGTGCAGAAGGCTGCGCGCACTGGTTCGGAAATTCCGGAACCCTGTTGGGTGAAGAGACCGCTCACTCTTTAGGCGTAGAAGATTAGGATCCTCGTGTTACCTGCTCCCCATTCTATTCTGATCACTGAACACAATCGAAGTGGCGAATACCTGGTCCTTACGAGTGCCCGCAGTTAAAGAGTCTCCCGGAAAGCTTTACAGCCCTCGTGACACTCCAAAAGATCTTCCTCTGGGGACTTTTAGCAAACGGTGGCAAGTGCGTGCCGGCTCAATGGGTTCATACCAATGCAAAGCAATGGTAGGAACTTTTGGGAAACCCGGGACGGTGATGCTGACCGTCCCAATGCGCGCGTTGATTTAGGCAGCAGCTATTTCCCACGGAAATTTTAATGTGCATCTCTAGTATACGTGAGACTAACTCTCCCCGACAATGTGTGACATTTTTCTTGATTCTCACGAAATTTTCACCCCTCGACATTGTGTGAATGTCTCAGCGCGAAGTGGGTGACATAAACCTCCCAATAAGGGAGCGTTTTGATAATACATGGGAGCTTCCTTACTCCAATTCACTATGATACATTTTAAAACTTAGGATTTGTGGAGCGATGAAGTTATTTCGACGCTTAATTTGACTCGCAATGTATTTTATGTTCAATATATGAGTAACTAAACAAAATTTCATTATAAATATTAATGCATATATTGTAATATAATAAATATTATCTGTAATCCGCAGAGGCGTAACTTTACCTCAAGAGGCTCGGGGGACTTTTTCTTTCTTTTTTAAGCCGTCCCTCCCCACACAAAATGTTTTGGAACCCCCATACACAAACGTGATTGCATGCCTACTCGTGAATATCCTGTACGGTATGATGTATTATAAAGAATTTAAATTTGAGGTTTATTTACTAACTAGTTTTTTCCCACGGCGCAACGTGACGCGTTTATTTCCAATAAGTGAAATACTGCAAGGGTTCTACACAATTTATTATAAGAAATTTTCGTAATTAATTCCTGCATTTACTTTTTAATAACTCGTGGTAAAAAAGTGGTTACATTAATCTAAGATCGCAAAAACCAGATAAATATTTTGGCAAATTATTTGTGAATTTTTCGTTAAACTTTCATGATATTAGTAGGGTCTACTCGCATTTATTCCTGACTGAGTTATACAATGAATAAAAATATACTATACATCAATCATGAGGTTTTACTTTTTTTCTAATCGAAAACCTTTTATCGATGATTTTTAAAAATATCCCTTATGCCGTAATAATTTTTTTTGCTATAAACGATATATTTTTTAAATACAGAAGTCAAAATTTCTGCACGTGACGTTCAATTCCTCCAATTCGTTCCTAGTTGTTTTCGAGACACTTCCAATGAACCCTCAACCAACTTTCTACGACATCGGCAAGTGCCTCATAATTTATGTCAGTGAGTGTCACCTTTATGTGTATTAGATAAGCTTAAATATCGTATATTTTACGTTCTTAAAAATGTTTCAGATAATATTTACGTTCAAATTATAAACTTTATTGTCAAAAAAGCAGTTACATGCTGCTTATGACCACGTGGAGGATAATAACCTAATTTTTCTCTCGGGAAGCAAGCAAGCGATCATCCGATCAATTCTGATCAAGGACCCTAAGGCAAAGACGGATTTAACATTTCAACATATTCCGAACGATAAAAATAGTTCGGCGCATGTTATATTATTAACGTAATACCAACAAATATTGTATTTAATAAAACACAAAAAAAGTCATTTCACAAGTACATGTTATTGTTAAACTATAAATCATTCGGAAAGTATTGTTGATAAATCTTAACTATTAAATAACACTAAATTCGCGAATAATTGTTTCAACAGTTGCCGTCCTAGGCAAGAGCCCAGCGAGTCTTCATAAAAAATGCGCCTCTACTCGAAGAAAAACCCGAACCATGATGGGGCAATAATATAACCACGCTATATTAAATCCACTCATAAATATTTTTAATAGTTCTTTATCGGAAGGGCTGTTTCCTAACATATTTAAGAGAGCTAAAGTGAAACCATTACACAAGTAAGGAAACTAACTTAATATTGGAAATTACCGACCAATATCTCTACTATCCATTTTCTCAAAAATCCTAGAAAAATAGTTCTATAAGCGTCTTATAGATTTTTTTTATCAAAAAATAACATTATCTCTGTCGATCAACATGGTTTTAGGAAATCCTTTTCCATTACAAGCGCCATATTTTCTTTCTTAAACGATGTTACCACATCTCTTGACCGTGGAAAAAAATTCTCAGGGTATTTTTCTTGATTTATCCAAACCTTTCGATGTCATCGATCACGGAATTCTCCTTTCCAAATTGCATTTTTTAGGTATTCGTGGACTTCCACATCAATGGATAACTTCATATTTAAAAGATAGATATCAACAGGTCGAAATATCCTATACTAAAAATAAAATACTTGAGCGTTGTCTTTCAGAAACAAAGCCACTTACTTGCGGAGTACCCCAAGGATCAATTCTCGGCCCTATACTCTTTTTATTGTATGTGAACGACATGTCATCATCCACATCAGATTGCAAAATGGTTCTTTTTGCTGATGACACTAATTTACTATGTAAACACGCCAATGCTCAAAAAGTTTTGTCTAACCTTTCGACTTGGTTCCATGCAAATCGTCTCATTGTAAACACTGACAAAACAGTGTCTATGTCATTTCACAATAGTATCACAAAATCTTTACCCCAGGTTTCTCTTTCTTTAAACGGAACACAATTAAAAACTGTTACAAATACAAAATTCTTAGGTCTCCATATTCAAGACAACCTCAAATGGAATTGTCACATTGACAATCTTAATTCCCAATTAAGCAAATTGTGTTACGCATTCCGAATCTTAGTTAACGCAGTTAGTCCACGTATTTCCCGTTGCGTATATTTTGCAAACGTTTACTCCCATTTACGTTACGGCATTACCTTCTGGGGTAATTCCGGTCAGAGTATTCAAACTTTCAGAATTCAGAAGAGGATAGTTCGGATAATTTGTAAATCTCACCCCCGAAACTCTTGTAAACCTTTATTCAAGGAATTAAATATATTAACACTTCCCTGCATTTATATTTATGAAACAGTCGTGTTTGTTAAGTCCGAATTACTGAAGTGCCACCCTTGCTTTATACGAAACAGTCTCGTTCACGAACACTATACACGCAATAGTAGTAATATTCATCGCCCTAGAGTGTCAACCACTCTTTGCCAAAAGGGACCATACCATTCGGGAATCGTTCTATATAATTCCCTGCCCAAGAATATAAAAGATATTATGAAATTGAATATCTTCAAATCCGCGGTTAAAAACTACCTCCTGCACCAGTGCTTCTACACTGTAAAAGAATTTATTGATTTTAACAAAAGTTAAATTCGTCTTGTGCTTTATCACGCCATTGCTGTAGTACTTTTTAAACAACTTATAACAATTTCAAAAACTATTTTCTTGCATGATTGTGTTGTCTTATGGCTCATATTAATATAGTTTTATGTGTACTCAACTTTGGCACGGTTGTGTACATAAATTCTGTAGCCCCGTCCAGGCCCGGGTTTTGCTCCGGTTTTCCTTCGGGTAGAGGCGGATTTCTTATACAGGTTCTCTAGGATTTGTCTAGGGGCATAATAATAAATCGTGAGTTTAGAGTTATTTCAATTCTCATGATTTTTAAACACTGTACTCAGAATAATCTATCGTTCGATAATAATTTATATATGTAAATGTTTTCCGTTAAATTACAAATATATTGACATTGTATTAGTATTACAACTCGCAACTTACTTTTTATCTTATCTAGGAATTTTTGCTGAAATTTTTGAATCCGCCTCTGCCTTAGGGCCCTTGATCGGAATTGATGGGATGGTCCCCTGCTTGCTTCCGGAGAGTAAATTAGTTTATTGTCCTCCACGTGGTCATACGCAGTTTGTACTGTTTTTTTGACAATAAATTTATTATTATTAATTTATTTACCCAACCGTACCAAGGCTGAGTACATATACAACTAAATTTATATGAATAATAAGGCAATACAAGCATTCAGGAAAATAGTTTTGAAATTGTTATATTTTGAAAGTACTACAACAATGGCGTGATTAAATACAAGACGGCTCTAATTTTTATTAAAATCAATAAATTCTTATACAGTGTAGAAGCACTGGTGCGATGGGTAGCTTTTAACTGCGTATTTGGAGAGATTCAATTTCATAATATCTTTTATATTTTTGGGTAGGGAATTATATAGAACGATTCGCGAATGATACGGCCCTTTTTAGCAAAAAACGGTTGACTCTAGGACGATGAATATTATGCATATTGGGAGTATTGTGTTCGTGAACAAAACTGTTTTGTATGAAACAAGGGTGGCGCTTAAGTCTTAACAAACACCACAGTTTCATGAATATAAATGCAGGGAAGAGTTAAAATTCCTTAAATAAATTCACGATTTTATTTCCTTATAAAAGATCACGAATTTAAATTATTTTTACTGATCCATTTTTACCCTCCATCACCGCCTGGGTACGCATTGTTACCAGCAAGCTTTTTGGAAAATTGGCTTGTCCAGTCACTGCTTAGATACTCATTTATAAAAAATTTGGAAGCCTTCTTGCCGCTTTCTTGCCCCATTTAAACCGCCACGTTTTTACACATTTACTACGACTCACCTTATTCCACCTCACGCGTCGGACAATAAGACCTGTAAGCTACAGAAGAATTGGGAATTAGTTTAATTTCTAAAGGATTCTAGTGTTGAAAAACATGGGAATATTATTGAGGGGCAAAAAGAAGTGATATAGACTTTCCCATCAGCCCCATGCAATAATCGCCAGAATTGACACTGACATTGGTGAATGCAATGAAACCATTGTATGCCGAGAGTTTGTTTGTGTTGATCAGTTGCTATGGAGACGCCAAGTTTACATTCCATCTGCTTCATACCGAAGTCGGATGGCATTCTTTTCGGAAGCTCTGATGAATTGTTGAAGTACTAACAATGCCTAATATGGCTAATATTATTCGCGGGAAATGTGTGGTTGTCGGCGAACCTACTGTTGGGAAAACAGCTTTAATTCAAATGCTTCTATCGGATGGTAGAAACTTCCCGAAAAATTATAATTTGGTAATAATTATGCTTAATGGACTCAATTTTCAATTTTTCATGCGAAATAATTTAAAAATATCAAATCCTTTTATTTCTTTATTAAGACTTGCGGTGTGGAACTGGGAATAAAAGCAATTTACCTCCCAGACTCTGAAGATATCGTAGAACTTTTTCTGTACGATTGTTCAGGACGTGATTTGTACAAAGAATACTTACCAAAATATGTATGTATATCGCATCTACTTGTATAAATTAAACAATAAGATAAACTAGTATTTACCTAAATTATTGTTTTTTTTTGCCCTAGTGGGATGGTCCAAATATGTTACTGGCTGTGTATGATGTTACATCGCAGACTTCATATGACAGAGTAAGTGAGTGGATTTCAATGGTTCAAACTCATATGTCTGAAGGAGGAGAATCAAATGCTCCCATCAGTATTTTATTTGGAAACAAAGTAGATCTTAAAGATAGAAGAGTGGTCAGCCTTAAAGATGGAATGTCAACTGCAGAACAGCTGGGACTTCACTATTTTGAGGGATCATCTGTAAGACAAAATTAAATTTATTGAAAAATATAACTTGAGTTGCTAGGAAAATTACTGAAATGAATTTCAAGTGTTGCACTATAAATTAATTTTCAGTTCTGCTTACCATGAAAATGTTTATTTTATTTCAGAAAGAAAATACTGGAATTGAAGAAACTTTTTCTCTCCTTGCCAGTGAGTGGCAAAAATTAAATTCAGGACAATGATCATGACTGAGTGTGAATTAATTATTATTATAAATTTGTTTTTGTTTTTTAAGTGTTCATTTTGATTGGACTATTTTGAAACACTGTTATTCCTCACAATGACATTGATCAGTATATTTCAAATAAAACAAAACATTTGTATTTATTATTGAAATATTTTTAATATATATTTATACTTTACAAAAAATAAATTACAAAAATATAGTGTATTATCTATATTAATTCCTTAAAATAGGCGCCTTTTCTTGGAGTGACAAAGGAGGTTTTTTTGAGGTGTATTGAATGCAGGATGGTCCACTTTTTTCCCCGAAGATTGACCTGGTAGCTACAATAAACAGATGTATGAAAATCATGTTTAACAATTAATCCACACAGGAAGTATTAGGAATATATCTTGGTCGATATCTCTGCAAAATTAATCCACTGTGATTAGTGGTCAATAAATAGATGTATTGTTTAAAATTTCCTGAGTTGTCAAATTTTTGAGAAGACTTATGTAACAAAATTGTATGATGGTTTTAGAGCTTGTACAGCGTTATTACTTGAGTTCTTCTCTTTATCAACATTGAAAAGAATGTCAATATCTTAATCAATATTCTCAAGTGCATTCTGAGGAATGTATTTTTTGTGGAAATTTTACTTATACTGATTATGTTGTGTAATCTATCATGTAAATTAACTTTTTGTAGATCATGTAGTTTTCCAATTTGCTCTTGAGAATTCATGTGCATTTTTGAGCTGTGTTATGGAATTTCTTTCAACATTTAGACAGTACTAAGATGATATAATATACGAGGGGATTTGACCAGTGAAATATGTTTGGGACATGTTTTTTTAACTTAAAGCCAACATTTCATGATTTATTGGGATCTTTCTTTGGGTTTACTTTTTCAAAAATATTGTCAAGAAAATAAATTCTTTGAAACTTTTGCTCAGTATAACTAAAATGGTTCATTTGAAATCTTCAAAAAATGTATAAGAGGGTAGTGTATGTTCAGATTTCATATGTATTGTTTACTTGCTTTCTTAACAGGACAGAAAGATTATTGTTTAACTGCAAAATGTAAGTGACGAATAGTCTTATCATGGCTAAAGTAAATTTATTGCTACAAAAGCAAGTTTCTAAAATTTGAAAAATAGTGCAAAGTATTATTGAAGTATTCAATATTTTTTAAATTAATTCCATGTGATGGGAATAGCATCATTTATATCAATGAATAGTGGATAATATATGTGGCAGAACTATCAGAATGTATTTGTAACGAGTATTCGTATAATATGATAGTAGAAATGATAGTAAATGGTTTAGAATTGGAAAGGGTAAATTCATTGATAAATTTAATAATAAATTTTAAGAAGTATTTTTGTAGTGAAATAACAAAAATTATTGTAATTGTATTACAGTAATATTCATACTGTATTACTGTAGAGAATAAGCAATTTACCTCAGCTCTTTGGGAAAAATTCATTTTCAGAGCAGAATATAAATTTGAGGTAATTTTATCTGGTGTGTAATCTTCAATAATTTGTAAACGGCTGAATTCTGCATCTATTTGATCCTTGATGCTTGAAGGCACTTCTGTTTCTGGTGTTGAGCATGAAGAATAGGGGAACACTAGCTCTGAAGTAGCTACAGACCTGAGCAATAAGCTACCATCTCCTATAATTATTCAATGCAAAGTTATGAGAAATTTTGAGCATTGTATGTCAAATAAATAGAGTTATTAATAACAATTATATTGAATGTACTCACTAACATTTCATGCAAAATGTCAAATTTATTTGATAGTATTAGATGAAATTTAAATGTATTGAAAACTTTACCTGGTAGGAGAGCAAAATATCCAGGAATATCAACACTATTTTCAATATTAGATGTTGTTACCAAAAGATATTCATTATTATCTAAAAGCTGCCTACAGACAGACATGAAGTACTGAAAAGGGTTAAATAATTATAACATTAGTTATCTAAGAAATCAAATTATTTAATTTATTATTCACAAAATTGTTGGTTCATTTATAAATCTCACACATTCATAAAGTAAACTTTGTCATTGTTCTCCACATGCTCATATGCCATTTATCACTGCATTCTTGACAGTATTTATTATTATCATTACTTGTGCATGATGAAAACTAGGAGAGAAAAGATCAAATGATTCAAAATATCTTTTCAAATGAACAAAGGATTATATCTTTTATTTTCTAATGTTTACTTAAGTTTTTTTAACTATATTGTTTTTATTGCTTTCTAAATTTAATGAAGCAATATGAAAGTGTGAAGATTTTAGCTCTAAAATTTTAAATTTTTTAAATTTATTTTAGTTACTTTAATATACATGAAGTGGAGTGAAACTAGAAGCACTGAGTAAATTATTTTCTTGTCCATTATTTGGACAAGTTCTAAAACTGCATTTTGTTGGCAATAAATTGAAATATTTATACCTCTGATATATAAATAGTTGTACATGCTGGTCTATTATTTCTACAGGAAAGATTTTAAATGAATCTCAAGTTCTCCAGATAAGGTGGTTGTCTAAAAGTTTTCACTTATTGATGATACTTGCATAATGTAACTAAAAACAGAAACACAAGTTTGTATATAAGAAAACATTTAAGTCACTCACAGGTTTGAAGAGATGTTTCATCTTTCATCATCATAAGCTCAGAAGACACTTGAAATCTGTGGATGACTTAAATGTGTTCTTATTTTCATTATCTACAAGAATATTGTAGTGTAATTTCGAGTTTGAGAATTCAGTTGCTATATACCTAACACATTCAGTCATCTCCACTAATTCGTACTGATCGTAGTAAAAATCATATTAAATGTAAGGTGATGAGAGGTTATTGCCACAGTTTTATGCTCTACTTACTTGTTGATTTTGAATTAGTTCATTTCCTTCCAATTGCCAATTCTTTGTGGGTAATAATCTTTGTGATGGACCAAAGAGTAGTGATTCACATAGACCAGTACCAGATATACGACTTAGAACTTCGAACTGATAAACTGGTATGTATGTAGCTGTTGAAAAAATTATGTACTGTCCATTCAAAATTCAGTTGTTTATTACACATCTATCACTATCTGGATAGCTGAATCATTACCTGGAAATTTAATTATTCCACTTCCTTTAAAATAATCAGTTTGTATATGATAGCAGTGACCAAAAGGAAGAATAAACGGGTTTATGATATTATCAATAATATCACATTTAATGCTAATAATGCAATCATTTTGTTTATTATGAAAATTAATAGAAGCATGTTCTTGGCTAGTATCATAATCTAATAACCACTGTTTGAAATATTGGTCTAATTTAAAATCTGAACCATCAATTTGTGTAAGGTCTACTAAAATTCCTTGTTTTACTGAATTGATGCTTGATTTGCATAATTGCAAAATCTGAAAAAAAAGAGAAAATACAAAACAATGCTAGTGCTTTTAGGTTATATGCTTTTTCTGTTTTTCATGTGTTAAAACTTACATTGATTTTTTTAAGCTTTTCATTGGGGATTGTTTTTAACTGTTCTTCCAAGAAACTTTGAATTTTCTCTCCATCATTTTGAGTAACTAATGTGACAATAATGAACTGAGAAACAGATTCATCTTGAACTTTGGCCTACAAATAAAATAAATATAAATCATTAGTAATTGATTACACATAAGAATTAAATATTAAAATATCTGTAGGAGAAAGAGAATATGGATAAATGACATAAGATCAATACTATCCAAATTTGCTACTCTGAGGTTAGTGTTCAGAATGGAGGACCAAGGGGTGCCAAGGTTGTATCTACTGAAAGAAATTCTTTTCATTGATAATTTGTTAAATGAACTCTTAGCTACAAATATTAATGTTCACAAAGAATTCACAGCTCCAAAGGGAGTATCTTAGGCCTAATCAAATGAAAGTATTAGATTTAGGTCTGGGTAGATTTTTAATATCTTATGACCACCATCTGAACGCAAAATATTTTGTATTACCGAGAATGAAGAAAAGACTATGTGATCATGAGGAGGAATTGTTATGTATTTAATTTATACATAATACTTATTTTAATAGATATCTATCTAGTATCTCATATCATCCAAATTCTAAAGAACCAACTTCATGATTTTCTTGTAATCAATTGGCTTAGCAAGGCCATGCTGCATGTTACGTTGCGGCTCTCCCGCTGGCCCTCGCATCATGTATGCAAAACACAAAGAGAGATATTTCTCTCTCTGTAAAAGTTTAATGTGTGTCACCAATGCTATGTTATAAAATTGTTTGTTCAGTTTTTTTGTATTTTTGTATTTTTGTCTTCTGTTCCTTACATATTACAAAAAATTCCATTTCATTTTGGAAAATAACTACTGCTGTTTGGATGAACTTGTTATTCTAAATAGTTTACTTCATAGTCAAGACACCAACAGTGTGGTCAAGTGGTAGTATCTTTGCCTCCACCTTATCTCTGAACTGTAGAATGTAAGGTTTTAAATAAATAAATAAATTTATTGTCAAAAAACAGTACAAACTGCGTATGACCACGTGGAGGGAAAAAAAACTAATTTACTCTCCGGAAGCAAGCAAGGGACCATCCCATCAATTCCGATCAAGGGCCCTAAGGCAGAGGCGGATTCAAAAAATTCAGCAAAAATTCCTAGATAAGATAAAAAGTTAGCTGCGAGTTATAATACTAATAGAATGTCAATATGTTTGTAATTTTAAGCAAAAAATTACATGTAAGTTATTATCGAACTATAGATTATTCTGAGTATAGTGCTTAAAAATTGAAATAACACTAAATTCACGATTTATTGTTACAATAGACCCGCCCCTAGACAAAGCCTAGAGAACCTGTATGATAAATCCGCCTCTACCCGAAGGAAAACCGGAGAAAAACCCGGGCCAGGATGGGGCTACAGAATTTATGTACACAAACGTGCCAATGTTGAGTACACATAAAACTAAATTAATATGAGCCATAAGACAACACAATCATGCAAGAAAATAGTTTTTGAAATTGTTATAAGTTGTTTAAAAAGTACTACAGCAATGGCGTGATAAAGCACAAGACGAATTTAACTTTTGTTAAAATCAATAAATTCTTTTACAGTGTAGAAGCACTGGTGCAGGAGGTAGTTTTTAACCGCGGATTTGAAGATATTCAATTTCATAATATCTTTTATATTCTTGGGCAGGGAATTATATAGAACGATTCCCGAATGGTATGGTCCCTTTTGGCAAAGAGTGGTTGACACTCTAGGGCGATGAATATTACTACTATTGCGTGTATAGTGTTCGTGAACGAGACTGTTTCGTATAAAGCAAGGGTGGCACTTCAGTAATTCGGTCTTAACAAACACGACCGTTTCATAAATATAAATGCAGGGAAGTGTTAAGATATTTAATTCCTTGAATAAAGGTTTACAAGAGTTTCGGGGGTGAGATTTACAAATTATCCGAACTATCCTCTTCTGAATTCTGAAAGTTTGAATACTCTGACCGGAATTACCCCAGAAGGTAATGCCGTAACGTAAATGGGAGTAAACGTTTGCAAAATATACGCAACGGGAAATACGTGGACTAACTGCGTTAACTAAGATTCGGAATGCGTAACACAATTTGCTTAATTGGGAATTAAGATTGTCAATGTGACAATTCCATTTGAGGTTGTCTTGAATATGGAGACCTAAGAATTTTGTATTTGTAACAGTTTTTAATTGTGTTCCGTTTAAAGAAAGAGAAACCTGGGGTAAAGATTTTGTGATACTATTGTGAAATGACATAGACACTGTTTTGTCAGTGTTTACAATGAGACGATTTGCATGGAACCAAGTCGAAAGGTTAGACAAAACTTTTTGAGCATTGGCGTGTTTACATAGTAAATTAGTGTCATCAGCAAAAAGAACCATTTTGCAATCTGATGTGGATGATGACATGTCGTTCACATACAATAAAAAGAGTATAGGGCCGAGAATTGATCCTTGGGGTACTCCGCAAGTAAGTGGCTTTGTTTCTGAAAGACAACGCTCAAGTATTTTATTTTTAGTATAGGATATTTCTACTTGTTGATATCTATCTTTTAAATAAGAAGTTAGCCATTGATGTGGAAGTCCACGAATGCCTAAAGAATGCAATTTGGTAAGGAGAATTCCGTGATCGATGACATCGAATGCTTTGGATAAGTCAAGAAAAACACCCTGAGGATTTTCTCCACTGTCTAGAGATGTGGTAACATCGTTTAAGAAGGAAAATATGGCGCTTGTAGTGGAAAAGGATTTCCTAAAACCGTGTTGATCGTCAGAGAGAATGTTATATTTTGATAAAAAATCTAGAAGACGCTTATAGAACAATTTTTCTAGGATTTTTGAGAAAGTGGGTAGTAGAGATATTGGTCGGTAATTTCCAATATTAAGTTTGTTTCCTTTCTTGTGTAAAGGTTTCACTTTAGCTCTCTTAAATATATTGGGAAACACCCCTTCCGATAAAGAACTATTAAAAATATTTACGAGTGGATTTAATATAGCGTGGGACGAAGATTTAACAATAAACTCAGGTATATCATCTATGCCTCGTGAAAATTTGTTTTTTAAGGAGCTGATGATTCCCATGACTTCACTGGCGTTAGTTTCGGAAGTGAACATAGAATTGGGTATGTGGGTGGTAATAATTGGAGGACATTGATTTGGATATATTGAGTTCGTTATTTTACCAACTTCTGAGAAGTGAGAATTAAACAAACTTGCGATGTCCTGAGGATTTGACACGATCTTGCCATCGTTTAGTAAAGAAACATTTTCTTCGCGATTTTCAGAAGTTGACGTGTAATTGTTAACAATATTCCACATGGCTTTCATCCGGTTGTTCGATTTTAGTATATGCCTGTCGTTTTCCATAACTTTAGCTGCATAGACTACTTTTCGGAGAATAGTCTTATATTTACGAA
Source organism: Laupala kohalensis (assembly GCA_002313205.1). Classification (NCBI taxonomy): domain Eukaryota; kingdom Metazoa; phylum Arthropoda; class Insecta; order Orthoptera; family Trigonidiidae; genus Laupala; species Laupala kohalensis. The sequence continues at coordinate 1,140,526 of NNCF01129534.1, forward strand.
AATAATTATGGAATTCGGGTGGCTGGTTATAGCGTTTTGAAAGATAATATAAACGGCGTTTGTTTTTTGAAGAAATTCTTATCCCTAGGGTGATCCATCTATTGTATTTTTTTGTGTTAATTAACTTGCGTTTTATGGGAAAACTAGAGTTGTAATGTTTTAGGAATGTTGAGATAAATACATTGAATTTGTCGTCGGTGTTTTGGCAATTGTAAACATCTTTCCATGTTTCTTCACGCAAATAATTTACGAATATGGATTTATTTATGTCATTAAACTCTCTTGTAAATTTGTAAAGGATTTTAAGCGGTTTTAGTGTATTATTAATAGTCAATACTTGAGCAAGGTGATCACTGTATCCGGCGATAAACACTTCAGAGAGATACGAGATTCCATTGTTGACTATAATTTGATCTAGCAATGTTTGAGATGAGCCGGAGAGGCGAGTGGGGTCATTTATCGTAGTAATAAGGTTGAAGGAGTCGATAAGATTCTTGAATCGATTAACTGGTGAATGTGCAGAGTCGGATGTACTCAAGAAATCGATATTGAAATCACCACATATAACGATAGATTTAGTAGATTTATGTGCGATATGTTCTAAAACATTTTCGAAGTTCCGAAAAAATATGTCAAGATCTGATTGAGGAGGTCTATAAATACACAAAACAACAATACCGGTGTCGGTCAGTTCAACTGCAGAAATTTCGAACACACTATCTACGCAGAAGTTCTCGTAGCCTGACAGTGGAGAAGATAAAATATCATTACGAACATAGATACACGTACCTCCGTGGGGATTTTTGCCTTTAAAATTTTGCCGACAGTAAGAACTTGCTAAATAATAATTAGAAATAGTAGTATCGTTGATGTTGTTAGTTCTAAGCCAATGCTCTGTGAGGCATAGCAAATCGAATCGATTTTCGTGTACCAGAATTTCAATGTCTGTCAATTTGTTTGAAAGGTTCATTCCCTGCTTGGACAAACAAGGTGAGGTTTTTAGCTAGGGTCTCCCTCATCCACTCCAGACAAATGTCTGTTTGGGAACCACAAGTTCCTGGCAACCCAATTTCTCATCTTCCCCATTACCTCACTTAAGTCACTATTGGGTAGTAAGGGTTCTAATTACCTTGCCATTGACAAGCCCTAACCCGCCCCCCCCCCCCCAAAAAAAAACCTATTTGGTGACTTGATCCATTCAATAATTAGCAATAATACAGATTAATAAAATTTTAAACTTATGAAAAGACTCCCATGGATGTGCTGTAGCAAACTTTCATAGTGACAGGTCCTTGAAACTAGGTTTGTTCTGACAAAAATTCAACTCATAATTCCTTTCCAGCAATTTTTTTCTTTTTTTATTAAATTGTTCTTGTGATTATGCAATTACAAAGAAATGTAAATAAAATTTATATAATATTTATTTTATTAAAGTATTACAATAGTCTAATATCAAACAGTTGTGACATACCATACAAATTCCCTATGCTAGCCCTGCAGCTGGTAACAGTTGCGCCTCTATCCTGCAGCGAAAATCACAGACTCTCCCTAATGCTCTTCAACACAGTGACATTCACCCACAACCTACTTAATTACATGAAGTGATACTTGCATACCATTGCACCAAATTGCACGTTTTTTGTCTTAATGTCGCAACAATATAATATTAGACTGCAATGCTACTAAAATAATACAAAAAGGTAATCATTGGAATCTTAATAAAATTATAAGCTGAAACCAAATATTTTTATGAGCATACTTGTAATATTTTCTTTACTATGAAAAAAAAAAAGTTTTGTAAATCATGATGAAAATGTTGGAAAAGATTTTTCAAGAATTTATTGTAGACTCTTCCGTACTTCTTTTAACTCTAGGAACTATTTTCTTATATAACTAGCTGGACTTTTACATTAAAACTGAGATAAAATATGATTGAGTTCACAGGATTTTTTTCAAGAATCATGAGTTCTAGCAGCATGAAAATTTGCCATCATATTTGAGTCATTGTACCATACTTCCATTCAGTGATGTGATAAAATTTTGAGATGTTAGGGTTAAGCACTTTTGCAGTGTGTAGGGAAAACAAATGATAAGTAGAAGGAAGGGTCATGAAGAAATGTTGTAATATTAATCATTAATAATAATGTAATATTAATCCACAAAGGCTTGTCTATTTTGATTAATATTTCTTATTACTAATATTTGATTAATAATACTATAGCATTTAATACACAGGCTTTGAGAAGAATTATAGTAACACTTACTGGGAAATCCAATTTTGATTTGTATTCTTCAAGTATTCTAACAACTGCTAATTTTAGAAGGTCGAGGAATTCTTGAGAATTATTTTTGTCATTACTCATTATCTGAAAGATGGAATATCATGGTAACAAAACATATGCAGTTCTTTGAAATCATGTTTATTATGAAACAAGATTACCATAATGAATAGACCTTATTATCTTATGTTATCTTATTCACCTTAGTTAAATAATTATTTATATTTACCATTGATTCAAGAGACTTAAAAGCTTTAAAAATTTTAGGCATATTTCCACGAATTGGTGTCACTGGTAAGATGTTGATGAAATTACTATTGATCAATGATATTCCAAATCCAGGAATTCGTACTCCTCCATACAATGAACTCCCCAAAGTTAGAATATTTGCAACAACCTGCGAAAAAAAAAATTAACTCGTACGCAAGAACATTGGATATATAAAATTTATCAAATAAAAATTACATTACTTGAAGAACAGTCTCTGTAACATCAGGACTCATGGGGTGACTTGCATCAAATAATAAATATTGTGCCGGCTGATAATGAAATGCGGTTCTGGTGCGACAAACAGGCTGCATTTCGAAAGTTTCCAAAAAATGGAGACGTTCTTCAGCATAAGTAAGCTCCAAGGAAAGCGACAAAAGATGTAAATTACAAACTGAACTTGAAACCAATAGTTCAATTTTCCCTCCTGAAAGTGACGATCGTCATGTGTCAAGTAATACTCATATGTGCTGCTACCATGGAGTGTGGTGGAAAGATGAAGTAAGATCCGGATTCGCCTGACTCGTCTGTGTCAGTGAATTATTTGGTGAAACAGAATATGAAAAATCGTGATAATCCTCGCCTTTGGTGTTGTTTTTGCTTTTCTTGATGAAGCTGTGATAATTACGGGACACGGCCTATTTGTCTGGTTACTGCTCATAAGCCTCAAGCTTCAGGTAAGTGAGGAAAACGAGATGGGTCGGGGTCCTTTATGTACTTGGATTCTGGGTTAAAACTTGGAACATGGCTGCCACAATTGAAGCTGTTTATGTTTCCATTGTTTCCTAATGCCGTATACTTTTGTAGATATGGAGCTTCGAGTGGGAAACAAGTACAGACTAGGTCGTAAAATAGGCAGTGGATCGTTTGGAGACATATATTTAGGTATTTTGACCCTTTGCTTTGTTTTTTTCTTTTGAATAGTTTTTCTATTTTCATGTCATGCTGAAGTGTCAGTGAATAATTTTTTATTTATTTAAAATCTCCAGGGACTAACATATCTACTGCTGAGGAAGTAGCCATAAAACTAGAATGTATCAAAACACGCCATCCTCAGTTACATATAGAATCAAAATTCTACAAAATGATGCAAGGTGGAGGTAAGTATTTTGCTCATATGCCTGCATTTTCTGAATGATACCTTTGTAATGTGAAAATAATATTTTTCAGTTGGTATTCCTACAATAAAATGGTGTGGTTCAGAAGGAGATTACAATGTAATGGTGATGGAATTGTTGGGTCCATCACTAGAAGATCTTTTTAATTTTTGCTCACGTAGATTTTCTCTGAAGACTGTCCTGTTGTTAGCAGATCAGCTTGTAAGTTTTATTTGTTTATATCCCGTGTGACTTGTGTAAATTTTAAATTCAAGTGAAGGATAAAGTTATTTCTATGTGTTGTGTAAAATGAATGTACTTTTTTATGCTGAGCTAGACATTGGCTGTTAATGATTTAATCTATCACTTTTTCTTATTAGATTACACGAATAGATTACATCCACAGTCGAAATTTTATTCATCGAGATATTAAGCCTGATAACTTTCTTATGGGTCTTGGCAAGAAAGGCAATCTTGTATATATTATAGATTTTGGTTTGGCAAAGAAGTATCGTGACGGTCGCACCCATCAACACATTCCTTATCGGGAAAACAAAAACTTAACTGGTACGGCTCGGTATGCTAGTATCAACACTCACTTGGGAATAGGTTAGTAAACAATCTATTTGTTAATGTGTTATATAAATATGCGAGTGATTTTGCCTTACATGCATTATTGATTTATATGTTGTTATTTTTCAGAACAAAGTCGACGAGATGATTTAGAATCACTGGGTTATGTTCTCATGTACTTCAACAGAGGATCCTTACCTTGGCAAGGTTTGAAAGCAGCTACGAAGCGTCAAAAGTATGAACGTATTAGTGAAAAGAAAATGTCTACATCAATAGAAGAACTTTGTAAAGGGTATCCAAGTACGTTGTGAATGGACTTCACTATTGTTTGATGTACAAAACTTGATGTCTTTCATTGTCTTAGTCTGTTTATTCAAACTTTTGTTATAGGTGAATTTCCAACATACTTGAATTTATGCCGTGCCCTTCGTTTTGAAGAAAGACCCGACTACTCTCACTTACGTCAGCTATTTCGTAATTTGTTTCATCGGCAGGGATTTACATACGATTATGTATTCGACTGGAACATGCTCAAATTTGTGAGTTTTTGTGTTAATATTTATGAAAGGGAAGTTCAGTATAGTATCATATTTAATTGGATGCAATTATCATCTTTACTTTCAGGAATACAGTGATCATTGTTGCTTCTTTCCTCATATATATGTATTTTTGTAATATATTGCACTGCTTGAGAGTTAAAAGTCATGAGTTATGACTAAGATGTTGCCCAACAAATATTTTGCTTCAACTTGTGTATCAATAATCATAGGTAATAAATACTTGGTAATTGTAGTGTTTGTAAATGAGAACTATAGCGTGCTATTGAAGCTTATCTACATGGAGCGATAGGAGATAGGAGTTGGGTGGTAGGCTGTTGTTAGTAGGTGGGCCAGTTAGCTGGGTTTACCAACAACTTGGCCCACGTGGAAGGGTTAGCAGGAGTGGTTAGTAATAGTTAGTTATTGATACTAGGAGCTGTAGGAGGGGGATAGAAGGAGGAGGGTTCGCTTTTCAGTAGTCACAGCTGTATGAACAGAGACGTTAATGTCAAAAGCAATACATTTTTTTCTGGCCCCGCCGGGAATTGAACCTGAGATGACTTGGTGATGAGCTAGCTTGCTAACACGATAACCACTGGAAGAGCAATGAATACTTTAAAGTATCAGCAGGCACAATGGCAGCGGTCTCAGTTGAAGTTCCTTGTATGTATGAACCTGTGGGAAGTCTATGACTTGTTGAGGCAATTGACACTAAGTCTGCTTCTTTGGTGTTGATACTGGACAATTTTTCCTAAGTATATTTTTAATTAATTTTACTTACATAATAATGATTTGTTTGACATTTATACAATTATATATACAAAGATTTCTAAAACACTTATGTACAAAACGTGTATGACTCATCTAAGAGTATCGAATATATAATTATAATACCTACAGGAAACACAAATGCCTGTTCATGGGTTTGACTAATAAATTGCTCTAATCCAGTTATATTATTGTACTATTCTGCTTACGTTCATATGAATAAAATTTAAATACTCTGATTAATTACTTACATTTACATAAAAATGCATGTTACATGGAAGCATTGTATATAATTACTATGCATTTGTATTGAACCGACCTTTGATTTATTTTTCACGCTTGTTTACAATATGCGTAAGGATTTTAGTTGTTAGGAATCTTATTGAAACTTATATTCTTGAAATCTTATTTAATAATAGTATATTAGTTGTTCAATTAGATGGTTAAATGTTGACCGTGGCAGTTTTCTAAATTTTGGGTTACTGTTAGTCCATAAAGAATGCCATTAAGAAGTTATAATTTAGTATCAAGATTTTAGTATTAAAGTTTGGGTGAGGTGTATTTATCTGCTCGTGCTGTGGTGGATCTAGACTGTAATCAAAAGGGGGCTAAATTTTATTGTAATAATTATTAACATTATTATAAATATTATTTTAAATATTATTAATAATGTAGCAATTTTGTATTTAAATATTATACATCAATTCATCAAATAGATAATTAACAATTCATTAAATAGTGACCAAATTTATTAATTGTTTAAAATGACAAGTACATATTGCAGGATAGAGATACATTTTATCAATTTCAATATTATCTGTTGAAAGTTCAGGTCCAATGAGGCAGAGGAGATGGTCTATAACCCCTTTAGCCCCCCCCCCCCCCCCCCCCCCCCCCA
>NNCF01129534.1:1147007-1157581 GCA_002313205.1 Laupala kohalensis
CCCTTTAGCCCCCCCCCCCCCATAGATCCCACAGTTGGTACAAAAAAGCAGTTAACTGTGCATGATTGTGGGAACAAATAAGCTAATGTATGTTCACTTGAGTGGATATTCTGATTGACAGTAACTTATATTTATTGAAACTTGTGTCACTTTTCACGTTGTTGGTGGTTATTGCTTCTTCATTAGAAGGCACAACATATGCATAGTTTTCAAGAGTTAAAAATACAAAGTTTCTAACATAGGACCAGATTATGATGAACCTGAGAATCAGTACTAGATTTACTGCTTCAGTTAGTAGATGGATCATTCCGTGTATTAACATTTGAAGCATAGCAACATTATCAGCATAGGCTAGCTTATTATTTATGTAGATGATGGAGAGTAGTGGACCTAGTACTGATCCTTGAGGCACAACTGTATCTATATCCTTCAATTCAGATAGCACATTATTAATTCTCACCATTATCAATTCTCCCAGTTTCAATTAATGACAACACCCGTATATCTCCCAATACATGTAACTCAAACAGTCTAGTATGGTTGACAGTTGAATGCTTGTCAAAAAAGTTGCTATTGTAGACTACTCTGACATATTGTGATAGGCAAATTTACTATCCATAGCTAAGATGTCCTCTGTGGTTTTCTTCCCAATCAAACTAAACTGCCCATTAGATAATATCAGAGGTATCAAAATTCTACCATCCTTATGTAGAGTAATTTCAAACTATAACAATGTGCCCACACACTTAACCTGCTACCACTCTTCCTCAGATGACTATCCAGAAGTCGCTGAGCGGTGAAATGGCTCAATTTTCGATTTCATTGTCATCAGGTGTGAGAGTTGTTCATTGCTTCAGCATAGAACATTCCATAGTGCAGTCAAATGTCATGACCTGTAGGTGAGCACCCAGTATAAATACCACAGACAGTGATCTTTGCAACTCCAACTCACAAAATATATAGGGCATATAGCTATATAGTATTAATACCTATTTTAATTACAATAAAGCTCCGAAAATAGTTCTGGTATTGCTAAACAAGAATTATTGGTTAAATACGTATTCCCCCCATATTTAAAAATAATTGCAACAAAAAGGTAACAGTAATGGCTTCTCCTTTTTTTAAACAATATGAATCCCAATATGAACAAATTTAACGGAGATGATACAAGTAACTTAAAGTTTTCATTTGAAATATTTTGAAAGTTATGTGTTCACAAATATTAGCCGGTGACTCTTTGGTGAGGCTTGGCATGCGTGTGACCAGCCTTTGCCGCTGATGCTTCATTGGGGTAACGGGAGGCAAATCATTGAAGCAAATATTTGTCGATGACTGTTTGGCAAGGCTTGCCATGTATGTGACCTGAGCTTAATTCTTGGTATGACTGATGAACCAGTGTTATATACTCAGTGAAAAATATCTTGGTTACATTCTCCCATTATTACATGTAGACAAAGTAGGATGAGGGTGAATGTTTTTATGTTAGTATTACACATTCAGAGGTAAGTGGAAACTGCACCATTCATTCCAAGTTTGGGTATCACACGGAAGATTTTTCTTGTTTACATGTACTTTCTTTAGTGTCCCTTTTGTTAGAATGTATTGAATTTGGTTAAATGTTGATATGGAATTTTCTCAAGAAAAGAAGTTGCAGTATTTGGTATGATTTGGTTAACATTACTTACTTGCACTATGAATGTTCACATATTTTTTACTTCATATATTAATTTCAACTTTTAATTTCACAATACGATCAGTTAAAATTATTGTAGTCAACCATTATTTTAGTTTATGGATTTTAGTTTCAGGGCAATTCAACTAATTTTATATTATTATTGGATTGTATATGTATAGTTAAACTGAAATAACTTTTTTTTTTGTAATCTATTATTTATATAATATTGAATACAGTGCGTGTTGTCAGTTGACATCTCAAATCTCTTCGCAAATGATTTCCATTTTCCGCAGTGGGTGTTCATGCATAATTATTTTATTGTCTTGTTATTTATTTTCACAGCTTACTGTATGCTTACCACATACTATTATAGATTAATACTTGAGGATCTAAGTGGCATTGTAATATTGTCTTCTGTTTTAGCAAGTTACTTGATTCATGCTTCACCTTTATTTGTGTTATAGGACACAGAGAGTTCAGTTCACTTGATTTATATATTTCTATTAAGTTTCAAAAACTTAATTTTGTGGTATAAAAAGATACTATAGAGCCACAGAATTTTTAAACGTTTGTTTTGTTAAATGTTTTTTAATTGTTACTTATAGAGAATATTTATGATAGTAATTCTTAATAGTAATTAGAAAAGGAGTTGGTGTATCCTTAAATGACCTTGTCAGTATTAGTTTGTAACCGGAATTTCTCTGTGTGTTGTTAAGTATTCAGAAAGATATCTTAATAAAATTATTTTTCACATTAGTGAATGGTAAAAAAAAATTATTCTACAAGAAAATCAATGGATTTTTTTGTAAATGAGAATTTAAATAAATTGTCTTGATGGCCCAACTTTCCTTGATAAAATAAGATTTCTTCTATTTAGGGTGGACGTCATGGGGGACCTGAAGAACAACGAGAGAGACGTTACACTTCTCGCACAGCTCAAGGAGCTTCTGGGGCCACAGGAGGGGTTGGTGGAACCAGTAGGCGAACTCAGACTGGGTTTGATATGGTGAACACTCCGCCAGGTACTACACCACCTGTTACTACAGCCAGCCCTACTACTGGTATGTCCTTAGTGTATAGATGATTGTGTTGATATGTTAAGCCTCATTATATTTCTACTTTGATTTGTAGAATTAGGTTGAGATGTTTTCAAATCAACATTTTGTGAATTCCAAAATTTACTTTATAGATAATTTTCTCAAAGATTTTGATACTTCAATTAGTAACACATTTTCCAAAAATGTGTTCTTGTATCAAGAATGTTTTGACCCTTCCTTTTTACGTTTTCACCTGGAGGAAATTCGAACATGAAGGAATGTTTTAAAGTTCTTAAATTGGAAAGGTGAACTACTAGTATTTGGTTCCATTTGAATGATGTTTGTTTTTACAGGTAGTCATGGATATCTTAAATATTTGCACAGGTCAGCGTCAGGATGTTTGCTTGTGTTTTGGTTCGGTTCATTTGTCTTACAAATACATAAGGTTTTGATTGTACAATTGTACAAAGCTGATTTGTGTTACAAAATTAAGATTTTGCACAAAGTTTTTCTGTAATTTTACCTGGACGATATCATCAATTTTTGCGTTATTAGAGTTTTAGAAGTATAATTAATAATTTAGATTTTCATTTGTATGCTAGACTTAATAAATTGTTGACTTATGAAACATGTATTTCTTTATTACATTATGGTATTATTGTCACGTATTTGCTGGAAAAAAATATTTTAAGGCTGACCTTCTGATGATGACACAATTAAGACCATAGTTTTTATCTGCTAAAGGGGTTGTGTGTTTAAATTACCTACAGATATAATTTAGCATTGACCTAAATGAATTTCATTTCATACTAATTCTGAGAACTTGGGAGTCAGTTGGAGAGTAAAAGATTTTTCTATGAATGCACATAAAAAACATTTTTATGTATAACTACAATTAAGTAATTCTATCCTATAATCTAGTATTGTGTACAGTCCATTGTAAAGACGTATAATATAGTGAACAATACCAGATTGAAGTAATGGAGATAAATAGTACAATCTATGATTCTATGTTTTGTAGTTATGTCCTGAAGAAGACTTGATGGTAAAAAGTTTACATTGTGTCTATGCATAGCATATTTTTTAGCTCTTGGACCAAGTCCTAAGTTCTCCACAGTAGTACCTATGCTATAATTGTCAATGGGTAGAAGATTTATCATTTTTTGGGGCGTAACTTTTCATTCAATTTTTGTGCGATAATGTCAAATTACAGGCCCTTGCATCCCTTATTAGGAATATAAAGTAAAATCTCAGGAAAGCTCCAGAAATTGTTAGAATTTGGAAAGGTTTCAGAAAACGTATTTGGATGTTTCAAGATATTATTTCAATGTCATGATAGCAATGTTTTGCATTGTGCTCTTCTCTCTTCCTATCAATGAGAGCGTTAGTTTTGAAATGTCATCAAAAATGTGTATTTAATTCTTTGGAATAGGTACTTTGAGGGTTAGAAATATTCTCCTATCCCCAGAGTTAAGAGAAAAATCATTAATTATTTGTGAAGACATTCTGAAATTTATCTTAAAATTAACCATTTTTCTTCAAAGTCTTTGTGCTCATAATCCTTGTTTTTGTAACAGGAATGTAATTGAAATAGTTTTTGTTTGTTCTAATGCACTGTTCTTTTAATCACACTTGTCTTCTTGAGATCAAAATTTTTCATTTAGTCATCATCAACTTTGCCAAAACCTTGATTGTACACAATGCCTTAATTTTTTATTGATAGTTGTATGATTGATTGCATTGATGTTAGGGGGAGTGACAGATTCATTATCATTATGCTTAGTGTTACTGTTTTATTCATTTGAACCAGAAATGTATTATTGAATAACAAGAACTATAATTTTCTGGCATTTTTAAATATTGAACTATTAATTTCCTGTTCATTTGGGTAGATATGAGTATATTTTTGTTCATGTGTTTCATTGAACTAAGTGTTTTTGCTAACTCCTTCAAGCATAGCATTCCTCATTTCATACAACTTTCTATCTATCTCATAGCTTGTAATAATTATAAAAAACAATGGACCTCCACTCCATGATATTTACGGAATAGAGGCTGTAATGATTATTACTTAATTATTGGCTATGCCCTCACAAACTTACAAGCTAATTAAATCAATTTTTATGTTCTTTTGTATTATTATTTTTATGAAGTTGGATTATTCAAATTATTCAGTTTTAACTAGAATAGTTTTCTATTCAAATAGTCTTGCTTTTTCAACACCTTGAGAATTTTTTTCCACTTCAACATTTTGGTGGTATCAATCCGTTTGGAAATTAATATTAGGCTAATTATGCAATTAACTACTTGCTGGTGGCTCTGGTATGAAATAGAGTTGATCAATTAATAAAGAAAAAAAAATTTAGAAATTAGTTTTTGCTAAATAATTGGGATGGAAAAAGTTTTAAAATTATTATTTAATTGTTTACTAATTTAATCAACAGCTTGTTGGAATATTTTGTATGTGTGCCACATCCATTGGTTGAGGCGTCATTGATGTGCATGAAAGATAAAAGTTAAAATTTTATTTGTAGCCTCCCCTCGAGGTCGCACCGGAGACACTCAAGAGCGTAGAGTAAGCATGCGTTTACACCGAAGTGCTACAGGTGGTGCTCCTAACGTTTCAACTTCAGACTTAACCAGTGCCAGAGTGCCTGACAGCTCAAAGCAGACCAAGTGAGTACCAAAGCAATGGCATGGAAGTGGAGAAGTGGAGAAGAGGACGCCTTTTTGTCTGAGAGATGACTGTTTAGACACACATTTCTGCATTGTTTGATGACTTTCTTGAGTGGCTGTCGTGTGTTTGACATGAACCACTTCGGCGTACACAGCTCCTCTGTGTTGTGACGGGTTGATAATCCTGCGGGACCACAGACCACGAGGAGGTAAGATCTGCCTAAAAAAGGGAGTTTTCAGAGGACAGTATTAAAAGGCAGATGAAAAAGTGAAAAAGTGTCAGAGCCTGGTGTGTAGTGTTTTAACTGTGATTAGTATGCTAATATTGAAGGATCAGACTGACTTGCTAGTTGAAGAATACAGGACATTTATTGTTGAGTAATAAGCTTTAGTAGGCCTTGGTGTTAGTGCTTCTCAATACCCTTATCTTTGCTTCTGAGCGCAAAAATATGAGGGTGTATGGGCTAAACGTGATAGAGGCCTGCCAAGCACAAAAGTTCACTGTGTTTTTATATCTTGTTTTGGGAAAACTCTCTGTGTTGTTGAAGTTCCCTTTCATTTAAAAACAAAAACTGATATGTTATATCCATAACATGTTTGCAAGTTTGTTCATATTGTGTCAGGTGAATCCAATATTAAAAGAAGTAAGATTAATACTAAGAAAAATCATTACCCACCTTGCATTTTATATATATATGATCAAGCCTTTATAAGATGAAGAGATGTTGAAGTGAAGAGGGAAGTTATCCAGAAAGTAGAATATGTATATATACATATGTAATAATGCTAATGGAATCAGCAAAGTGTGTAGGGTTACTGATGAATCAGCAAAGTTGTTCACTTATGTGTTCCACATCAGCTGTTGATATTTGTATGATTGAATCTTTTAACAGCAGCCTATATTTAAAGAAGTACATATTCAATGACTGATAGCAGTTGTGTAAATGTTGCTTTGATTATTTTGGTTGACTTCTATGTTAAACCGTTGAAAAAAGGCTGATCTCTCATGATGAAATTTTGAACTTGTACGTGTGTGATGTGAGTGTTTTCTTTTTTTAAATTTTGACTTTGCAGTGCAGTGTTCTGAATATAATATTGCATAGTATTATTTTGTTAATTTGTATTTTAGTTGCATGTTAACGAAAGTGTATGTTGTCATTTTTCATGTTAATTTTTTTATTCATGGTCATGAATTGAAGTAATTAAATATTCAACACACTTAACTGATACTTGCTTTGAATTATAAATGTATTGATTCCTAGATATGGAATAAATTGATCACGTTACATCTGTTTTGGTTTTAGTGTTTATTCTTAAAGTAGCTTTGTTTGTAGTTCTTATCTGCTCTGATGGTTTGTATTTTAATCTCGAGTCTGTCTTGTTAATGTAAGCATTTTCAGTGTGAATATGTGTGATGTCTGATATCAGGGGCACATAAATTGTGTTTAATTTCTATCTACGTTTTCATATTACTGGAGGTGTGAATTAATGAAAACTGGTGTCTTTACTTACCAAACTTCCTTTGACCAAATTTTCCGCTTGGTTAAGTATTTTTTATTTCTATCATTAGTGTAGAAGATATTTTATTATGTCATTTTCTATTAATTTCTCCTGGCATGATACTTTGTGTTATTATTGTTAAATTCCAAAAATCTCAGACATAAATTTGAAGTGTATTTTAATTGGTACATTGGTGCTTAAAATGTACGATTAGTTATTTAATCACATTTTAATCGCTAGGGTGGGGTCTCTAGTTGTTAAAATTATGCTAAATAGTTGATGTTATCTTTTTAAAATATCAGATTTGAATATTAATGTTCCCCGATTATTTTTTTTATTGCTTAGTAATACAATGTTACATTCTCTGATAGTAATTCGATTTTGTGTGTTTCTATAATTGACACTTCTACTTTTTTATAGTTTTGGTTGGGTCATCATTATTATGGTCTTTGATATGAGTGGTTTTTAATATTAATGAAAATTATTAGGGAGGTTAATTAACTTAATGACATTATGGTAATGATCTGTATAAGTTGCCATATTTTGAGTTTTTACAGAATCTCTTTTGCATGCAGTCTCTGCAATTTGACAGTTCCTCCATTTGTTGTTTAATTTTGAAATACTTGGTGCTAGAAGTTGTTGCCTTTTTTCACTAAGGTATTTGTTTTGATACATTTTTAAGTTTTCAAGAAAGATAAGTTTGCATTTACTATCTCCTGTGTTGATTTCTATCGTGCTGCAGACTGAAGAAAATGTGTTCATGTCTTATTTAGAGTATTAGTTATCATGATAGAAAACTCTTTTGTTTGTTGATGTGTGTAGTATTCAAAGGTTCCACAACAGTTCCACAGCTGGCCCTACGGAATACCCATGGGGTTCACAAAGAGTAAGAGCTCCATAGTTTGTTAGCTTTGGCACTAAGAGGAGGAGAGTGGGCCAGCATTTCGCTTTTGCTGCTTTGACCATGGAATGTCTCTGCTCAGTATTTAGGAAGCTGAGTAGTCTCAGAGTCACTCTTGAAGCTGAGGTAGGAGCAAAATGGCTGTCCGGCCAGCAGTTCAGTGTCTATCTACTGGGTCTCAAGAAGATTTTTTTTTCTCTTCTTCCACCAAGACATATTTGGAAAGAAATTTCACACTTTAAATGAAATCTTTTTTGTCTAGTGTATTCATATTTGCATGAGCAAAAGTGTGTGCCAATTGAACTATGAGTTGGTTGCATGCACCTATCTCCTATCATGTTAGAATTTGTTTCTTGGCATTTATTTTATTTTTGTGAATAGAAATACGGGTCATTTCTTTACAGGAAGAAATGGTCATTACATTATGAGCCCTGTGAGTGATTATTCCTTTGCACTGCACCTGCATTTAGCTTCAGATTCTACATGAAAAAGAAAAAAACAACAATTATGAGACATCAGCCTTAGTCATGAGTAGATAAACTGATCTGCATAAGAAATCATTGTACACAAGATGTCAACTTGGGATGCTGCCATCAAGCACTTTGGGCTCTCCCTTCTAACTCAGTTTCTCACTGTATGAAAGTGTAATAATATGGTGTAATATTTTAGTTGTGATTTGTTACTTGTAAATATAGCTTTATGCTAGTTCACGTGGTTTCCATGCCTTGGTGAATGTAGGGGACTTACAGTCCTGGTAGACCAGACCCACTTGTATATTGTGTAGTTCTGTTTAAGTTGCTATTATAGTTGAAGAGAGTGAGTTAAGTGAGTTATTACTTTCATGGATGATAGGCCAGAGGGATTTGTGTGAAAGATATTTTCCCGATTTTTTTTATACACGTGCATATATTATATAAATTAATATTATTATTGAAATCGGTAAGTGCATGCTTGGTTGTGAGATTTACGTGGATGGTTAATATGATTAAACAATAGGTTAGAGAGAGAGAGAGTGGTGTGTGATCAGTAAGCTAGCTGCCTCTAGACCTTGGAAGGTTTTGGAACAGATCTCACTGCTTGGATCAGTGTTTCTTTTTAGAATTTTGTGGCGTACGTGTTTTTTTTGTTATAGTAACTTTCCTCTGTTCTTCGTTGTCAGTGTTGACAAGATATGTGTGGATGATTATTGTGATTTAGAGATAAGGATTATCAAGTACGAATGATGTTTTGGGTAAAATGAATTGTGTGTTACACTATTTAGATTTAAAATCTTAACATTCAAGGTGAAGATAAAATAATAAAATAATTCCTGAATGCTTGAGAGTGAGTTTTCAACAAAACTTTGTTTCCTTTTTCCATTTTTGAGGATAATCATTTTTTACATCATGGATTTAATGTAGAATGCAATATGAATGATCGTTCTTATTCATGTACATAGAAAATAATGCATTTGACAAAATATTAAAACTTGCGAAATACATCAAACATATTCATTGCTTCCTTTTTCCAATATCCTAGTCTGCTTCCTTTTATTCTTGTGTATATTTTTGTGGGAGTTAAGCTTTGTTTTGCTAATAAAAAAAGACAATTTTAATTAATTTTTTGTTATATTTTATCACAATCACATTCTTGTGTGAATGTTTCTTCAAGAGCATACTGAATTACAACTTAGGAATTTTTTTAACCCTTGAAATATATTCTCTGGAGAAAAGTATAAATGAATCAATGCGTGTTCTTAAACTATTCTCATAGTTCCCAATTTTACAATGAAGGATTGTGGATGTGTATACATAGTATTTTCAAAGGAATGTTGTGGGACAGTTTGCAGACATTTAGCAGGCGAGGAATCCTCCATCGATAGGCAGTGTCACCCCGTTAATCATCGATGCTTTGTCACTAAGCAGAAACATGATACTATATACAACATCATCGACCTCTGGAATGGAAAATGCATAGGTATTATTTCCCAATTAGATTCCCAAACACATTTGCCTGAAAAAAACAACAACTACCACTTTGAATTAGTCAGACATCTGTTAAAGATGTTTCAGTCTTCAGTTGTAAAATTGAAGTGAAATTTTCAAGTACCTTTCATGCTGGTAACATATAATTAATATGTTTGTCTGGTAGAACAGTGACGCCAGTTGAAAAAGAAATTTCACCGGAGAGGGAAAAACTGAATTTAAATTCTTTGAAATTTCAAGATTCAATAGTGTTCGCAAAAATTGTGTATTGATCAAAGAATACTGCTAATATGCAGTTGATGAATTAGCTGATGTATTAAGCTTTTGAAGCACTTGTAAACCTTGACCCTATTTTGTTTGTTGTTGTTGTTTTTCCTTCCCATATCTTGGTAGCGTCATTGTTCCCCTGGATTTGAGCAATATTGGGACTTGAAGCAGTTATTCAAGCGTTGTTTCTTACCTGCAAATTTACCCAAAGGAATTTTGGATAGCATTGGACCTGCTTTCTCTGGTTTTGACCAACCGATTTTACCCATAGCAGTCATTACAACTGTAGGATTGACACAGTTAACCCGGATATTGTGGGATCCCAACTCGAGAGCCATAACCTTTGATATTTGGTCTACTGCTGCCTTAGTGCTGCAATAAACTGTGTGGTCAGCCAAAGCTGCCTGAAATTAAAATAAATTTCTTTAGTTATCAAGATTAAGATTGATTGCCAAAGACTTTTCTTGCAAAACACTGAGAATTCCTGTATTTACCTGTGATGCTTGTGAAGAAACATTAACAATACTGCCACCAGTCTTCCTTTTTACCATTTC
>NNCF01129537.1:17112-30547 GCA_002313205.1 Laupala kohalensis
AGAAGAGGAAAGAGAAGAAGAGGAAAATGAAAGATACCCTAGCCCTAATGGCGTCGGGATCGAAAAGAACAAGAGGTGACCAAGGGAGGTCAGAAAAGAGAATGGAAGGAGCATGGCACAAGTAAGTGGAAACAATGCCAAACTCAGCTCGGGGCCCCGTGTGCGCCAAACACGTACTTACTAGATGTAAGCCCCCTGGGGCGGACAGGGTATTGTCCCAATAGTATACACTGAAGTAATTTTAGCGCTTGCTTACTTGATTTTGTGTCAAGTAGTATCGCTCCATTCCTCAGTCTCTTAATCCTTTTAGATAAACAAAGATACCTTGAAGTCCTTTAAATATGTAAAATGGTGACATTTTCTCAAAGCTTGCATTGATTCTCGAAATAATTATGAACGCATTCTCATACGGAATGCTATGTGTTTTTAACATATTTTCTTCTCAAGGGATCCTTCCACTCTCTTCATGACAATAAAAACATTCTGATGTTGAATGTTTGTTTCTTTTCAATATTATCTTCTGAAGTGGGAGGGCTGTGAACCCTCGGCCGCTTCGAAGATGTTTGTATGTGTGGCTCCCCTTGCAGTCCACACGCTCCGGAAAGTTACGCGTTATTTTGGTTCATTTCAACCCCGTGTTTCCCATCTACCACGCAGTCCAACAAAGGGTCATACCACTGGGATGCCAGAGTTGACACGGGGATATAGCGGGGACACGCAAGGTTATTTAAGCAGGGTTGCTCCAACGCCGCCGACCAGCATGAAGGACCCCTCCGCGCCCCTCTCCACCATGGAGTTCAGTCGAAGACCTAGTCCGAGCCGATTGGTTGGGGGTGAGTTAGCCCCCGGTCGCCCGTCTAGAAGAGGGCGAGGCCAAAGCGAGCGTATTGGGGCGCATCAAGAGTGCACGCAGAAGTGTCCTCAACTCTCCAGGATTCTCATTCCCTCCGACACGGGTCGCCATGCACGGCAAAACACATGGGTGAGAGTTCAGCACACATTTTTTTTTTAGGCTTTACGGCTNCGAGGTCATTGGAGCCCGAAAAACTTGTACAGGTAGGGAAAAATGCAGGTACGCACTAAGGAGAGCCAACATGACTCTTTCCGCGTGTGGGACTCGCCGAATGACTCAACCATACACACTAAAAACCCTCCTGAATTAATACATACCAAGACATATCTCAAAACCAAAAATCAAAACATTGAGGACAAAAAATGAGGAAAATGAAAGATACCCTAGCCTTACTAGCGTCGGGATAGAAAAGAACAAGCGGTGACCAAGGAAGATCAGGAAAGAGAAAAGAAAGAGCCTTGCACCAGTAAGTGGAAGCAATGCCAGACTCAGCTCGGGGCGCCGTGTTTGCCAAACACGTACTTACTAGATGTAAGTTCCCTGGGGGGTTACATATTACAAGCTTGAATCAGATTTAGTGGTCTAATCTAGTCAAGGAGACGTAGAATACACATTTCGTTAACTGAATTGAAAGATACGATAATGATAACATATAGAGCAGGCCAGCTAACTAACTGCAGATAAGAAAGTGCATCAATTTCGGGCCTTTATGTATTAGTGCTCATGTAGATTTTCACATCGGAACCAAAGGATAAATACATCAATTACATCAAACCTAAGTATCGTCTGATATCCCTGGATTTGATTTCGCTGTAAGTTATGTTGTACGTCTTAAAAAAATTTAATTATCATTCGTTTGCGATCGTCGCTGTGAGGGTATTACGTTGTATATTTCCACTTGATTTTTTAATTCTGTGAGTGTACATCCGTATTTTTTTCTCTTTTCAATAGCATCTCTTTCAAAATTCTAATTCATCGCTATTTTACATTTATTTTCCAAGATTCTTCTATTAACAAATGGACTACTTCTTTGTTCTGAAAGACAGTGAAACATTTAATAACTTCCACTATATTTTCTAGTGTATTATGAATAATTAGCTCCTCAAATAAGGGGATTTCAAATACGCTGCTCAAATATTAATTTTTTATCACTGGTAACATATTGAATTTTACGAGTGTGCAAGTTAACGTACTGAGTAAATACATAAGGGAAAAACGTTTTTAAACTAATTAACTCGGTACAACACAACATTTTATAAGCACGTTTCGCTTATTAAATAATCTCGTTTAATAGCTAAAACACGTAATGTTACAAATTCGTAGTAAAGATTCGAGAACTAAGAAGTTACTGTGATACATCGACGAAAAACAAATAGTGCCCTGTAATCATATCTTTCAGAGGATCGGTCGACGGAATTCACATTTCTTTTAACAAACCACCGTTCTAAATGCACATTTTATTCATCATCAAGGCTGTACAGACCAGTTGCGATACTAAATATTAATACATTGTGTAATTTATAAATTAATTTGTTTGTTTGTGTGTGTGAAAGTGTGTCTTTAGGGCTCGTCAACATCGAGGTCATTAGAGCCCGTGCAGGTGGGGAAAAAAGCAGTTACGCACCGTAGAGAAGAGGTGTAGTGACTCTTCCCCGTGTGAGGGACTCGCCGAATATCTCAACCATACCCCCCCAAAAAACCCTCCTGAATTCAACAAATATCTAAACACAAAGATGAGAGAAATTAAAAGGAAACAGGTGCCGAACACAGTATATCGAAAATAAAATAAATTCTGAAAATTATAATTTTAAACTACGGAAAAGAAGGAAGAAAGGGAAGAGGAAAGAAGAATGCAAATTTTTAAACCCTCCCGAGAACTTGTGGGAGGTATCCCGATCTACTCATAAAATTCAATAGTTTATTACTCTTCAGAAGTCAAGGGGAACACCGCCCCCCCCTCCAGGGGACTTACATCTAGTAACTACGAGTTTGGCGAACACGGGACCCCGAGCTGCGTCTGGCATTGCTTCCACTTACTTGTGCCATGCTCCTTCCTTTCTCTTTCCTGACCTTCCTCGGTCACCCCTTGTTCTTTTATATCTCTACGCTAGGGTATCTTTCAATTTCTTCATTATTCTTTTTTTATTTTATTTTTACTTTTGTAATGATTTGTGTAATGTTTTGAGATATGTTGATATTTGAGTTTTAAGTTTGATGTAGACATGAGCCGTAAAAACCCACAAAAAAAGAGAAGAGCACACGATTTCGGCTTAAGTGTGAGTGTTTTTCTGGTGTTTGATCTTTAATAATTTCAAGATTCCTCGAGTTAAGTAAATGCCAGTCACGCGTAAACACAAGAAATTGTTGAAAACAAAGTGAGCCGGAAAACATCTACAAAACAGACCCACACACTGAAAACTGTAGTTAATAAGCATAAAGAAATAAAAGCTCAGAGGAAACGACGGCGCACAGAGGATAATATAATGAAAGATACTTAATCATAGGCTAATTCACCTGACTCTTCGCCAAGCACAATCTCGACTCTAGAAAACATGGAGTTAACGAATTCTAATGAATCCATTAACCGGGGTTACCGTCTTAAAACCTGGAAGTGATTTTGTCACTTAGCACCTGATATTGGTGAATGTGATCAGTCAAGGGCACAAAACCGGTTTCTTAGACATTCCAAACTTGCCTTCTGTTAGTGGTGAATTCCGTACTCCAAAGAAGTTTTTAGAATAAAATCAGATACACCCGCATCTGTAATAACCACATCAAACCAATTTAGTGTCCTTGAAAGAGAAGACTGTAATTATACAGATGTATTGTAAAAATCTATGAATTCTTAATTAAAATTGAAAACCAGGACGATAAAAATACGTAGCAAGGCTACATATACATAAGTGTATCAAGTGATAACAACCTTCTCACCATATCAACGAGAAAACCGATAATTATTATAAACAACAATCAAAAGTGACTATTCTCGAATAAACAATTGAATAATTACTGTTCAGACATTTTGATAAGTTCTCATTAAACAAGTGAATCGAATCCTTTAAGACAGTGCATTGAATCATTTACTAAGTGAATCATCTCTGGAGAACAATCTCTTTGGTCAATTTAAGTGATTTATCTTGATTGTTGAAGAGCTAAGGAAATTTTCCTTTCAAGCCATAGGTTGATTCAAATATTTTGCCTTATTCATCATCTTATGATTCAACGAGTTAATTACAAGTGCCTTCGCCGACTACATTGGAGTGTTAATGCTGTATCACGCAAGAGTTGGGCGAAGCCAAACTTCCTCGTCTCGTCACGAGACGTCTCACCTGATCGAGTTAGCAGAATGTCACATCGATTCATCGAATCAAATTGGCAACAGCGCTCTAATTTAAACTATACCACATGGCTTCTTCTGCCAGCGCGCTACTATTCGCTACTTCTACACGAGATTCAGTTCTAGTACAACCACGGCTACTATGATTACTACTACTAATGAGAGGATAAACTTCTGATCTCGCCTCTTATCAGTTCGAACTCTTTACTGTCGGCGCCAAACCGACATATATTTCCTCTTGTTGAACCCTTCACAATAGGGGTTATTTCGTTCGAACACATTGCATCGCTACTTTTATTCTCGTCGCCAAGCCGACATTTTCTCGCAAGATCGAGCCTACAATCGCACCTCAGGAGATTACTACTCATCAACTTTTTCTTTGTCAACACGTCAGCTATCCGGTCAAGTCTACAACAGCTTCAACCAATTGGTTTCCAGGATCTTCTCTCCATGTCATCATGTCATCTCTAGGAAATCAGTATTGCATTATTATTTCTCATCATATCATAGCATGTCATTAAATCATTTTATTATTGTTAACAATTAACTTTCATCTCACTCCCTCACCCATCATCACTTTGCATTTTTCCAATCATTTTATTCTTGTGCAGGTAAGATTGAACTTGTCTGTACAATTACTACAGTGGGTAGAATAATTAACTCATGACAAGTGAATAAATACGTTCATGAGCAACCAATCAAAAACTGTTACACTAATCTAGTTGACAGTCTAAGTGAAGAAGAAGGAAGACGTCATTCTTGTCTCGAACTCGACGAGCGACGCATCGTACGCTCTGCCGCTCGTTATAGATTTCACGCGTGACACATCGTCCGATGTTACTCATGTCTTAAATAACGCGAGTGTTAACTATTTGCGGTCTGGCCGATGTCTATCGCGTCACAGACCTTTGGCAATCCAATTAATAAGTTTTACCGCGCTATACTCGTACAGAGCGCTATTAGATGTAAAACTATTGACGTAAACAATTATCTTGACGTAAACAATTATAATAAATTGAAAGGCGTTTCTATGTTGCTCATTGTTTTATTGGTATAAAGCTTTTTCGGCTGCATAGCAGCCATCGTCAGTAACATACACTGAAAAATATAAATGTACATAAAATGACAATAATAAAAATAGAAACATAATATGAAAGTATACAATAATTGGGTGAAACAGTATCGAAAGAAGTGTATTTTTGGTTGTTGTTGAAATAAAGAAAGGAAAAAACAATGAAAAATGAATAAAATAAAACAAATACAGAGTGAGCAAACCGACAAAATTACGTACCTGAGTATTGAGGAATATTTTTGGCGAATGNTAATTTTGGCGAATGCTTTTCCTTTCATAGCCCCACTCTCACTTAAAATCGCAAATTCATTAAAACATTTCAACATTCACACTACCTTCTTCTCTCCACAAACACTTAACACAACCTTATCACAATACACTAAGGGCCCCACTCCCCATCTCCTCCGAAGTGGAGTCTATGCTCTCACATGTAGTGATTGTCCCTCCGTGTATGTCGGGCAGTCTGGACGAACATTCAAACAAAGGATACAGGAACACGTAAATGCATGGAAAAATAACACAACAGTCTCACACTTCGCCAACCACCTAGTAGAAAACACACACACATTTAACATTGAAAAGGATTTTTATATTTTAGAAGTAGAAAATAGATTTTGGCCCCGGATCAAATTAAAAATTTTACATATCCATAATATTCTAAAAAACAACTTTTCCCTATTAAATGAACAAATCCCTAAATTTCATTCCCCTCTCATGAAACTAGCCTTCAAATTCCTTCCCTCTCACCCCCAACTCTCCAGCACACTGCACCCCATTCCCAACAGTTAAAAACCCTTTGAAATTCTTTCCGTCTTCTGCCGCCAGTTCCTGGAAAACTCCGACAGCCCCAAACCCCCTGCCCACCCCGCAACCGAACACACTTTCCATATAATGACCTCCGTTCGGCGTACTCTGCGCATTCGCCAAAAATATTCCTCAATACTCAGGTACGTAATTTTGTCGGTTTGCTCACTCTGTATTTGTTTTATTTTATTCATTTTTCATTGTTCTTTCCTTTCTTTATTTCAACAACAACCAAAAATACACTTCTTTCGATACTGTTTCACCCAATTATTGTATACTTTCATATTATGTTTCTATTTTTATTATTGTCATTTTATGTACATTTATATTTTTCAGTGTATGTTACTGACGATGGCTGCTATGCAGCCGAAAAAGCTTTATACCAATAAAACAATGAGCAACATAGAAACACCTTCCAATTTATCATACTTTGATAATGTTGCTAAAGCTCCACAATTACCAAGTAAACAATTATTTATTAGACGTAAACAATTATCTTGACATGTTTCTTATCTTATATAATATTTCAGTGAAGTTATGTATTATAATCTGATTCTACTAAGCTTTTCCTATATTACAGGAAATCTCATTCTTAATTGTTTATTGTATTGCATGTTCACAGTATTTCCGTTTAACGTATATTTGTTAAATTCCTATGGTATAAATACCATTCAACAAATATTGCAATAAACAATTCATTGTTCATTTACAAATTAGAATTCAATCGTTTTATTTATAGTTAGTCAATTTAATTGACGTTTCACTTTGAACATCAATGTTGATTTATTTCTTTGTTTATTTTGGATGGGTATTATTTTATGTTATTTAGAACACGCCCTTTTATTTCGTAGTCAACAACTTCTGATTTCATATTTCTTAAATTATTTCGTAACTTAATATAACCTTATACCCAGCCGGAATAAACAAGATGGTTGACTCGCGACGTGATGATTAATTCACTCAAAGTAATATTTAACTCACTAATCGTGATCAAAACTTTTAAAGCAAAGTCACCATAAAGACGGTTACTCGCGACGCGATAATTTAACTCACTCAAATCACCGTGATTAACCCACTCATCATCTCACTTAACGTGACACTGAGTGAAATACGTATAATTTTTGTGCAACGAAAGAAAAAAAAATTTCAAGCGAATTTTACGAAATCTTAAAGGATTCTCTAAAAAATTCATAATGCCTACCGATAGTGCACAGGTTCCCACTACTTCTCGTCACCATGCAGTCACTACTTTGTCTCTTCCAGATTTTTGGAAAGACAAACCTAGATCATGGTTCGGTGTTGCAGAAGAGCAATTTTAGCAAAAGATATAATGAAACCCTTCGAGAAGCATGTCAATATCATAAGTAATCTTGACAGTTCAGTGATCAGAGACGTAGACGAAACTCTATTAACGCCAAAAGCGACCGACGCTTATGACAAACTCAAACAGTTTCTAATACAGTTGTTCTCGAACTCTCAATGGGCGCGAATTGATAAGATACTGTCAGCAGAATCTATCGGGGATCGAACACTGTCTCTATTTTTGAGTCACTTAAGGAGCTTGGCAGGTGCCGAACATCAAGAAAATTCCTTCCTTACAGATATATGGTTGAGAGCATTACCGACACAAATACGAGCCATTCTAGAAGGAAGGAGCGCCAACACTCTTGCGGAACTAGCGGAACAGGCTGACAAGATAGCCGAAGAATATCCCACTTCCACCACCGTTGCGGCCGCCCGTGAGGGCACAAATGTATATATGCCTAATAATCCTTTGCAGAGTATATCGCAAACAACCAGCTCTCCACCACCGGATCCAAGAATCGATTACCTGTTGCAGTCTATCAGCACTCTCACGAAACAGGTAGCAGAACTGAAGGTACAGCTCGCTCTGCCGCGCTACACATCAATAAGAGGTAATACTGAACAATAACTTTCAAAAAAACGCGCTTGCTCGCCCCCTAACGCAGGGTTGAATGGCGAATTAAATTTGTGTAAAAGACTATTCGGAAAACACCCGTTCGTATACGAAAAAAAAACACTCAACTACATTTGTTAATAGACACCGGGTCAGATGTGTCCGTATTTCCAAAACAACATTGGAAATTAGCAGTAGAACCGACCGGTCTTACGCTCAGCGCCGCCAACGAAGCCGATATCGAGACCTTCGTTACTGCGAATTTGTAACTAAATTTAAAACTACATCGCGACTATACCTGGCGATTCCTATTACCAGAAGTACAAGACCCGATAATCGGAGCGGCTTTCTATCCCATTATAGACTAATATTAAACCGCCAAAGTGGGCATTTAATATATCAAACGACCGGGATCACAACTAACGCGCAATACCATCCACGAAAATGCACAGAGGTTAAAATCAGTGAAATAAAAGAAAATAAATTCGCGAATATAATCAATAAATTCCCAGAAGTAATTAAACCAGTAGTAATATCTAAAGAAACCAAATTAGATACCGTACATTGTATACCTACTACGGAAGGACCAACAGTAACTTGCCGACCACGTAGGTTAACGCCAGATAAGTCAAAAATTGTAAAAAAGGAATTCGAAAACTTAGTAAGGGCCGGAATAGTACGACATTCGTGTAGTCCACGGGGATCACCGCTGCATTTAGTTAGAAAGATGGAACATTTCGCCTTCGTGGAGGTCATCGCAGAATCAATGAAAGAACTATGACAGATGCATATCCCATGCGACATTTGCACGACTGCACACACAAATATAAGTGAGTGTAATATTTTTTTCAAAAAATTGACCTCATAAAAGCGTATCATTAAATACCAGTCAATCCCGACGATGTAGAAAAAACAGCAATCGTAACGCCTGTAGGGTCCTTCGAATATATACAAATGCCATTTGGGCTCAAGAGTAGCGCACAGACATTTCAAAGGTTTTTATGGATGACGTCACGGAGGGATTACCGTTCGTATACGATATATTATAGACGATACATTAGTATATAGCGCGAACGAAGAAAAAGAACACGTAACACATTACTTTGAATTACTTTGAAGAAATACAACGTAATCATAAATATCCAGAAATCTACATTCGGAATAAAAGAATTAAATTTCCTGGGATACACGATTAACTCGAAAGGCATAAGACCTCCCGAAGAACGAGTAACAGATGTTAGAAACATGGAACCACAATTCGTGCAATGAGACGATTCTTAGGAATGTTAAACTTTTACAGGCGTTTCATCCCTAAAGCAGCGGTGCCACAAGCAGCACTGATCAACGCCATCGGAGGAGATGTAAAAAATGGAAATATGACACCCTCCACGATGCATACATGACCTGCAAGGAATGTCTGGCGAACGCCGTCATCCTAATACATTCCCCCAGGGACGCACAGCTGGCAGTGTTTCCCGATGCATCCGCAACCCACGTAGGATCATGCCTACAACAACAGGTAAACAACGAATGGCAACCTATTGCATTTTTCAGTAAAAAACCAACTACTAAGCAAACTCAAATGCCTAATTATTATCGTGAATTACTAGCAGTATTCGAGAGCGTACAACATTTTTGGCACTGGTTCGAAGGAGGAAATGTAAAAATTTTCACAGACCACAAACCATTAGATTACGGAGAAACTACCACCCCAACAAATGAATCATTTACAATTCATCGCACAATTTACCGCCGACATAGAACATATTAAAGGGGGGGGGGGAGAATGTGGCAGCAGACACACTCTCACGAGTGGAAACAATAACTTTACTAAACGACATTAAAAAATTAGCTCAACTACAGAGGGAAGACGAAGAATTGCACAACATCACAACATCCGATGAGTTCACACAACAAACTCTCCAAAAGTCCAGCGTCAAACTAATATATGCAAAGACGGACGACCAGCAACACAACACCACCACCCCCTCCACTGCGAAACACACAGTTTTTCACGAGATTCACAACCTATCGCATCCAGGAAAAAAAGGCAACACTCAAGCTAATAAAATTAAAATATTTCTGGCCTGGAATGAACAACGATATAAAAACATGGACGACGCATGTACCGATTGTTAAACAAATAAAATTCATAGACTTTTCTTTTGTGGGGCGTTAAGGGCTCGTCAACAGCAAGGTCATTAGAGCCCATGCATTACTGACGTACTTCAATTCGCACCCCCTTATCCACCATAACAGTTATTACCAGATACCACAATTTTGCAATGTACATTCGTTCCAAGAATGTAATTAGCTCTTGTAAATTATTAAGTTATAGTCTTGAGTTAAACTTTAGAGAAATATGTCACAACATTAACAGAATTTATTAACTATTTTTGTGTATTTCTTGTTTTCGTGTATTTCCGTTTATATAATTTTGTGTTTATTATTTTTTGTGATTGTGTAATTATGACAAAAAGAGAAAACAACGCTGAATTGCCCAACTCTAAAGAACTATAAATTTCAAATTATACTTTTTATGTAGTTTACATCTGACAAAATATCTCGAATTTTCTTTTTACCCTTCTCATAATTTCCTTGAAAGATTTTTGGCTAATCAAGGAAAAATAATTAATTCAAAACAAAACAAAAAAACTGTAAATACAATTGCTGATGAGCAATAAAAAATTATTATTAACAGCGTAGCTACTACCATTCGATCAGCCCCTGTGACGACCTTGAACTCCGTCAGTGACTCATAGTGTTCAGTGAGTGGTGTTACTCATGGACGTTTGTTCGGTGAAAACCATTCGATTTAAAACTCGCAGTGCAAATATTATGCGTGTTTATGTGTTTTGAAACACAAATCGTTTAACTCTGATTGTGAATTAGTGTGATGTTTTAGTGCTCATGTAGATTTTTACATCGGAACCAAAGGATGAAATACATCAAACCTAGTATCGTCTGAGAATATCCCTGGATTTGGTTTCGCTGTAAGTTATCTTGTACGTCATAAAAAAATTTAATTATCGTTCGTTTGCGATCGTCGCTGTGAGGGTATTACGTTGTATATTTCCACTTGATTTTTTAATTCTGTGAGTGTACATCCGTGTTTTTTTTCTCTTCAATAGCATTTCTTTTCAAAATTCTATCTCATCGTTATTGTAAGCGCATTCTCCCAGAATACTTCCTCGTTCTGAAAGACAGTGAAATATTTAATAACTTCCACTACATTTTCGAGTATATCATGAATAAGCTCCTCAAATAAGGGGTTTTCAAATAAGCTCCTCAAATATTAGTTTTCTTATCATTCACAAAATGTCGAATTTTACTGGGGTTTTTGTAGGGCTATAGGGTTCGCCAACATCAAGGACATTAGACCCCTTGTACATGAAAAAATGCAGTTTCGCACCTAAGAGAAGAGCCGCAGTGACTCTTCCCCGTGTGTGGGACTCGCCGAATATCTCGGCCAAACCCGCTTTTAGAAACCTTTTTAATTCAACAAATATCTAAACACAAAGATGAGAGAGAAGAGAAAAGGAAACAGTTGCCGAATACATTATGTCGAAAATAAAATAAATTCTGAAAATATAATTTTAAACTACTGAATGGAAGAAGAAAAAGAAGAAAGAAAGGAAAGAGGAATCCAAATTTTAAACCCTCCCGAGAACTTGTGGGAGGAGCCCCGATCTACTCATAAAATTTAACAGTTTATTAACATTAACCGTTTCATTTCCGAGAATTGTTGGTAAATCTGCAGCCAGACCAATTTGTCTCCGTATACTTGAGTATCTTCTGCAATCAGTTAGTAGGTGACGCACTGTCAGAGAACAGCTACACTCCTCACAAACGGGTTCATCATCATGAAGTAAGAGCTAAGAGCTGTAACTTTTCACGTTGAGTTCCATAGCCATTAAGGTTCCACTGAAGTAATTTTACTGGTGTACAAGTTAACGAACTGAACGACAACAAAGGCAAACCACCTCAAAACTAATTAAGTCGGTACAATTCAACCAAAACCAATATATTTTATAAGCATGTAATTCTTATTAAATCATCTCTTTGAATAGTTAAAACACGTAATGTTACAAATTCGAAGTGCAGATTCGAGAAATAGAAAGTGGCTTTAATACATCGACGAAACATAAATAGTGCACTGTAATCAGACCTTTGTGAGGATAGGTCGATGGAATTCACATTTCTTTTAACTCGTCAACGTTTAAAGTAAACATTTATTCATCATTAGGACTGTAAGGACCAGGTGTGATACTAAATATTAATACATTGTGTAAGTATATACTATTATTCAAAATTATACTTAAAATAGTAAAATAATATTACGCAATACAAGGATACGCAATGTGGGTCAATTTGAGAAGTACTAATATAACAATAAAATTGTTGCGGAAACAACAATATAACAATAAAAATATTAACACTGTTAATAGGATTCTGGATATTTTATTTTCTTGGTGTAACGTGTGGTGCAGCGACATGTCATTAAAATCAAGCAAATATAAAACTTATCAAAAGTGTTTCCAGGTTTATAATAAAATATTGTGATTATCACTTGTCAATTAAATTGTTTCATTGTTGAATGAAATGAATAATTAAAAACCTTCCACCTTTTATGGATGAATAATATTTTTTATTTCTTGTGAAGGGATTACAATGTTTCGATATGGATTTGCGTCGTAACAAAAAATATTATTCATCCATTAAAGGTGGAAGGTTTTTAATTATTTATTGATATATGTTTCGAAATGATCCTGCAGGTAACATAAAAGTTACACCTGGTATGAACAAACACCTATTGCGTGCAGGTACGACACGCGCTTGCGCGGTTCGGCAGAATTGACGTTCCCGCCTTGAAGATATAGTAAAATATTCTTCAGTAAGCTGTTGACCGCCGGGAACAGCAGTAAATTATAACACAGCTGCTACTCCCTCTCAAAGGGGTAGTTCAAACTTACGCCACCAGGGCACGCCAGTGACCAGTTGAAGATTAATAGGCTTCGAAGGAAATATTTCCGAATTCCTGCGTCAGAGAGTGCGGCGGTAGCTCGACCTTGACCGTCGAATAATATGGTATTCATTTGTTTTTTGTATATTTTTAGGGCTGCCTTTGTACGAGCACGAGACGAAGAATAAAAAATACGTATTGTATAGTATATAATTTGTTTTATGCTCATTTTTTCATATTGAAACATTTATTTAACATTCGCATTATAAATAGTGTGAATTATTTCTTGATTGAAAATATTATTGGCGAGGCAATTGAATTTCTTCACGACAATGAAATCTTGTTTTTTTATAAGCTCCAATGAGATTAATTCTTCTTCAACAATAGGTGTATATTTTTTATTGAAGTGATCTTCTTTGCATTCACTCTTGTGAAAACGCTGTTCCTAGGAGCCGGCTTCCAGTTGATGTCTTCTGGGTGAATGTCTT